>MNCI01010386.1:44135-68779 GCA_015680685.1 Gnetum montanum
AATGAAAAGTAAAGATAAAATTTATAAATTTAGGTTATTGCAAGATTAAAATAGAGAATGCTATTGCAAGAGGAAAGAGATCCTGGTATAACTTGCGCAACAAAATCATTTAATTAAGTAAAGGAAAATGATCACAAATCCAAATTGATGATAGCTGTGATTCCTAATGAACAAAATGTATTTAGCCTTCTTGGCTATGCTTATCGTGATGGCATACAATGGAGAAATGATCTTTATCCTCATGAACAAATGATGAAAGACCAAAGGCATATATTCCATGATGAATTCTTATGTGCTATTAGTGGAAATTAAAACTGGATTTTGCATTGTAATCTCCAACAATGGTGGATACCATTGATTCTTTACTCCATACCAGAGTAGGCTAAACTAGTGGTAGCAATCCCAATCATGAATTTAAATTTAAGCCTTTTGAGCACCAAAACCTCTTGACCAATTCCTAAGAAGATGCAAATCATGTTAGTGCTAGTATATGATCTATTTATAGAGGCAAGGGTTAGGGTTTAGTTAAAGAATGCTTCTATGGCCTACACTTTTCTCTACCACTTGTTGTGATTCTTTTAAATGTTTCTTCTGTTGGTGCTTTGCCATTTCCACCTGGTAATTTTTGTTGCATGTGTGCCTTCAGGGATCTCTTTGAACTTCTATGGCAAGCATGAGCCTAAGCATGTTACAATGAATTTGAAAGATTGATCACGCAAGAATTTAAACACCACCTTGAACCTGCATAAATGCTACCTCTATTGTTGGTGTGAAGAAGCTGCTAGTTACCATAATGATGTTTACATCTTTGAAACTATGGGACTTGGAATAATTTTACTAAAACAAATGTTTCACTAGGCTTGAAAGTTGGTCTTATTACGACAAGGACTGGCATTGCATGAATGAGCTACCAAGACAAAGGCACTTAATCTTATCATCAATTGGAATACTTTGGTGTATTATAAAGGAGATTAATTTAATATTGGAGTAATACTTTTAAAAGATATCCATATTATGATTTAGGAAAAAGGGAATATTTATGAACATTTCATAAATGTTAGTTTATTTTTTATGAAAATTTGAACTTCCCATGGATGGAAGTTGTAACTTCATGATAGTTACAACCAATACTCCAAGATATTTGTAGCTAATTTTGATTTTTTCCATTACCAAGGAGAGACTTGCCAACTGTGGCTTAAAAATTAAAACTTCTAGATATTTGTTACTCACCCTTGTCATGATTATCGTAACTATCCAATGCCACTATTAAAAGGCTTGAAAGGTAGAAATAAAAAAAGAAGAAGCTTTTGGGAAAGAAGAAATTTGAAGATGGCTTCCTAAAGACATCATTTTGGATGCTTTATTTTAATCTTATGAGTTCATTATTTTCTATTTTGTTTTAGCCACTTAGCTAGTGGTTTAGGTAGTATCATGCTTGGCATTTAAATTTGGGATTTTTAGATTGCTTTTATAGTTCTTTGTTGCATGATAGTAGACTCCTATTAAGATTTGCCATAGAAGAGCTCATGTTGGAAAAAATCAAGAGAAATTTAATAGAGAAGTTTATTATTATGCAACGTTTAAGGCTACTATTAGGATTGTTGTAAGAGAGCCTCTACTATAGATAAGCTAGTTGAGCAATTCAATAGTCTAGAGGGTTCAAAAATCCTAGGTATTTTGATAGAACTGAAATAGCTTTTTGATTTTTAAAGTATATTTCCTTGGTATTTTAATCAAAAATTTTTAAATATTTGAAAGCCCTGTTGTATCATTGACAACTATTATCTAGCCAAAATAGAGACTCATACATGGTGGTTTACGCAATCAAGTTTTGGTAGTATAGTAGGATTGTCTTTAAGAAATTGCTTGTTTGAGCCTAGAAAATTTGAACAATTCATAGATATTGAATTAGGGATAAATTTATTGTAAAGTGTTTCCTCATATCAAGTTACCTTAAATATTTGAGATTTTTACATAAATCTAGTTTCTTTTCTTTCTCTTTCTATTGAATCTTGCTCTATTTCTAGTATTCTTGTGGAACTTTCTTTCTCTAGGGATAATTAGGAGTAGATTGGAAGAGTTGTGCTTAAATTATTTTTGCAAAATTTTATTTGGTATAAGTAGGTATTATAAGGATTGTATAGACTAGGTGATTAAACAAAATAGAAATCTCCAACAACTCACAGTATTTTACAAAGTTTGTCAAAGCTCTTTCATGATAGTTGATTACAGTTTTATATGCAACCTAACTATTTCAACATTCACAATAGTAAACACATACTCATGTTTAACTATTGAGTCTATTTGGAGGTATCTGGACCTTGGTGTTACTAGAAACCAGCGAGCACCTAAACCTTGTTTGAGGCTCTAGTTGGCAATCATGTTCCAAACAGTCTCCAATAGTACCATGTTTTAGCCATCATCCAACAAGAAACTTATGACTATCATGCTTATAAATATATTAGGACACTAGATTAAAGTAGGAAATACTTCTTAAAAAATAATATATCTTGGAAGCCCTTTGATTTACTTGCAAATTTCTAAAAATTCATCATGTAAAACTTTACACTTAGGTTCTAGACTTAATACAATCTTTCAAGAAACATATAAGGCATGGAACCTATCACCATTAAAAAAGTGCAACATAAGATAAGCTTACAAACTAATCAATCATCATTCCTTTGGAACAAGTAGAAGATGTGATGATCACTATCAATGGGTGCTCTTATTTAACATATTTCCTCATGATCAATGTAAGAATGATAAGGGGGACTTTTCTATAATTATGGGGAGAGAATGACTTAACATAATTAATGCTAAGCTAGGAATCAGAGACTTATTCTTGGAAATTTTCAAGAAAGATAAGCATAAAGCTATACAAATGCAAATAATTCCATGAACTATTTATGATGATGAAGGTTGCAGTTGTGGACCAAAAGTTTATAATGTAAACATAACCCTTATACTAGTCCACAACAAAATGGAAAAATAACTATGCGTGGAAAAGGAAACATTAGCTACTAAACCAAAATATATCTAGTGATTATGAAATGCAAGCCTAAAACTATTTAAAGCATGCATGAAAGCATCCAATTCACTTATCAACTCATATCCCAAGAAAATGACTCAAATAAAGAACTTACAAAAGAATATCCTATGCCCTAACCATGCATAAAAAATTAGTGAATATGGAGATTCAAAACTTAAAATTAATAATTCAAAAAAAGAAGAAGAAAAAAACACATATAGACCCTCTAAATTTAAAAGACCATCTTGTCCAACAAGATATGTATCTCCAAATGATCAAAGCATAAGTATCATTAATGTTACCTAGAATAATAAATGAAAACATAAATTACTAAGGATGATAAATAAGAAACCAATAGTGTATGATTCTAGGGATGTGTAGTCCATTTTTTAAATTCTTTACTATCAGTTTAGTCATAGGGGAGTTGTCCATCTTGAATTATTGTAATGTGACAAAAAGATGCATGAGGAGTAGTGGAAGTGATAACTAATCATATCAAAGAATATTTTAAATTTCTTGTTCTACCACCAAGTGATATATCTAGAGTTGAAGATATTCAAACCATTACAAGGATGTTAGAAAAAGGTAAGAAAAAAGGAAATAAATTAATATCTCTAGAGGAACATCAAGATGCCCTTGAAAGACTACTAAAAAAAGGATAAGTTATGTAAGATGTTTTTGATATTCCTAGTAATATCACAATAGTTTAATTTGTGCTCATCTTAACTAAAGGAAAACTAGTCATTACTAAGACTAGGATGCAACATGTCAAGGAAGAAATACAAAGATTATAAGAGGAGTTAAGCTTCACTCAAAATTAAGAGGCAAAGCCCTATAAGAAATATAGCACTAGAACAATTGTAGTAATTTAGAGATGATCAAATAAATTAAATGATGACTAAACAGAAGAAAATAGAGGTAGAGAAAGAAAAGACAACTTGGGATGCATCAGTAGTAGATGCTAAAACTTATGCCCATGCTAAGGCCATTACTTCACTGAAAAAAGAAAATGAGAACATTGCTACTAAAAAATGAAGGTTGATAAATGTAAAAAAGGAAAAGAATATGTCAATAGAAAGAATTAACTAACTAAGAGAGTAGTTATTTCCATGTCAACATAAACATTAGATAATTAAGCTATGAAAATAGAACATTATTAGTGAAAGAAGTCTACACAGTTCATCAAAAGTCTACCATTGAGATCAACACGTAGAAAAATGAAACTAAAAAGCATGAGAAGTTGAAAGAAAATTTCAAAGATCAAGTAGGCATGTATAAATAGATCAATGAGAAAGAGATCTAGATGGTGAAGGCTAAGACCACCAGAGCCATGAAATAATTACTAAACTAGAAATTGATCTTAGATAGCCTTATCTTGATTTACCATGTAGAGTTGAAGAATAAAATCCTACAAATAGAAGATCTTATAGAGTACATAGAGTTCAAAAACCTATGTTATGCCTAGTTAGCCATGTTAACAATAGGTAGGCCTAGAATTAAGCTAGCATAGTAATGTACAACATTGTATTCAATGTATGAAAAGAAGTTTGTGGATAGGGAAGATGCCTAGTAAAAGTCACATATTACTAACTTTGAAATTCATGTTGTCAAGGCTATTTATCATGATCAAAAAGATGTTGTAGCAAAATTTATCAAAAGAATGAATGATTATCAAGAATTACAAAATATTTCCAAAGCTTTGAAGTTGAATATCCCTAATTTATAGAATGGTACGTAAAAGTGAATCAAATTTTTTCTTAGTTACCATGTCTTTGGAAGGTTTATACATTAGAAAAAATTCCAAAAGTAACATGGAAAACTAAGGATCCTAGGATAGAAGAAGAAAAACTAAGGTATTATTAAATCAATTTCAATTTAGAAGACTAGCAAGGCAACCCCAAGTGTCACTGATGTTGTAGAATCCACCACCATCAATAACAACATAAATAGTTACATTAACATTTTTTAAAGATCTTATAAAGCTTTAATTTTTTTTAATATCAAATTGTAACCAACGTTATTAATCATGCTTTGCATGATATTTTTGTAATTCACTCAAATTAAGATGCGATACTCAAATCTAGTTAGTTGTGTCAAATGCGTATAAATATATCATGAAGTCTATGTACCCTCATTATTTTGCAATAACTCTATCCTTATTTTGGTTTAACTCAAAAAAATATTTTTAGATAATCATAGGGATATGATAAATTAGTTTATTGTAACAAGCTACAATATCATATCTACGATGTTGTATATGTGATTTAGTGAGCCATAGTCATCCCTAAAAATATAATTCTATCATTGTGTCAAACTTACCTTTTGGTTGAACACTTAAGGAAATTATTATAGTTTGTTTTCATGATTCTAGAGTCAATTTTGAGTGCATGTATTATGGTAATTAGTAGTTATCTGATATCCTTATTTGAGTAAAGAGTACCTACATGCATTTCATAAATAGCAATAAAGATCGAGATTGTTATTTATCATTACAACACCTCACTTATCATTGACTTTATTTTCATGTCATTTATGTTTACAACATCATTTACATTTCCAATGTCT
Organism: Gnetum montanum; assembly: GCA_015680685.1. NCBI lineage: Eukaryota > Viridiplantae > Streptophyta > Gnetopsida > Gnetales > Gnetaceae > Gnetum > Gnetum montanum. Next base: position 49,729 of record MNCI01010386.1, read on the forward strand.
ACTAGTTATTTGACAAAATAAGTACAATTGATTTCAAGAACTAACATATAATTTTCTAGTAACCTAGTAGTAGCTTTTCTTGATTAGCTCAATAGCAAAGTAACTTGCTAATTCTAGTGATGATTATACAAGCCTAGGATGTGTATGAAAAATTAGAAACAAATACTTATCATCATTAGATTAGCTTAATGTTACATTTCCTTTACATCTTAGATAATAGATATTCAATTCATTTCAATGTACTTTACCTTAGTACACTTAGATCCATTCAACATCACTCAATCATATACCTCACTAAGAATTAAACCATATACTTTGAACCTTGCTAACTCTAATGGAAAGTGAACAATCACAGACTTTTCATCAATACACTAGTATACTTATATTGTCCTATTCATAGATTATGATATCGTAACATGCATCTACTTGTGACTTGTATGGTTGGATGCTAGGAACTCTCATTCTTCATCATCAATAGAATGAATAAACACAAGAAGTGTTTAATACTAATTAAAGAAAAAAATTATAGACTATCTATAATAAACTCTAAACAACAAGTAGTATAATATACCAATAGCATAGATGGTATTGTATACCATGATAGTGTCTAGAAACTTTTAAGATGTATATAAAAATATGAACATTAATTAACATGTTAAACTTGCTATAACATATTAAATCTTTAACACAACTCCTCAAGCTTAACATGGAGATGAATATCATTTTTTTACTATCTAAAACCAAATTTATAATTTTCATAACATGAATAATAGAAAAAACTTGACTTTATTATTAATTTTCATGAAACCACATGAATTAGAGATTTGTAAGAACAACCAATGATTGTGGAGTAATGTTCTAAACTGAAATTTCTTTTTAAAAAATGCATTTGATAATGAGCACTATATGATCAAGAAAATTACAAGTTATATCTCTAATTAGTAAAGCTACTATTATAAACACAATATGATAGTAAGAAATTTTTTTTCTAAACTAATATTGTATATCATATTAGTCATTTTAAATAGTTCCTAAAATGAAAAAAAAAGCCTAGATATAGTAAGGGTAATTATCTCCTTCAAAATATATTACAATATAATCAAATATATTGAACTAAAAAAAAAAGAAAATACCTGCTTATCATGAAAAATTAAAATTAAATTACTTCACTATCTAATACAAGAGGTTCATATATATAAATATAAACAAAAACATTTAATAACATGAATCATCAATCAACAAATAATTCTATACTTATTCATCAAATTATCAAAAATAATTGATGATGATTTAGCCTTTAACTTTGGAGTAAGTCCTTCAGTATGAACTCTTCAAGAATTGCAAAATACTTTGAGGGTAATAGTGGAACATTTTCAACTGATTCTTTTATTTTTGAATCAACAGACATCTTTTGTATCTTAGCTTGTATTTTATTATATGCTTCCATAATCAACAATGTCATCACAATGGTAATAGATTGAAGCTCACGATTCTTACCAAAGTTAGATTTTAGTAATTTCTTATAGTAAGGTATACAATCAATTTTCACTACTTGTTCTTATAGATCTCTCACCATGATATCCAATTGTTTCCTTTCTATTTTAAAAGTCTTTGACAAGTTAGTTTTTTGTTTAATGAGATCTTTCACCTAATTCTGCATTGAATCAATCTCTTCTTAAGGTTCAAATGTTTTATTTTTCATTATTTATTTATATCGTTTTAACTCCATAGTCCTCACCATTAATTCCTTTAATTGATTTTCCAACTCTCTCTCTCTCTACTAGAATCCACAAGGTTTCTTGTTTGCTTTAGTGTTGCTAAATTCTAAGATTGCTTCTTTACAAGTTTTAGTGCATCTTCAATCTCTCCCTTGAAATTTATAAAGGCTTTGATATATTTCTCCTTTTCTTCATAGGAAACTATTAAATCTTTATTTAATGCCTCATTTTGTGTCAAAGTAGCACCAAATGATGTTTTATTATTTCTCAACATTTCATTGTAGGCTTTAGCTCTAAAGTAATACCTTATGATGGTGTATTTTATGATTAACAATTTATATAATAAATCATTGCTCACCATGATGGAATTAATCTTTGAAAGCCTACTACAATCTTTATGTACCGTGTCTTTGATTTTTGATGAAACTTCATCTGCATTCATATTCCCAAAATCTTTCCATACAACTTTACTATAGAGTGTGATGAGATGCGAATTGCACAGGCCGCGATATTGCATACGCGATATCGCATCCCTTGCTATATCGCATACACGATATCGCAGTCCGCTGTCAAATCTATAAATAAGAGGCGGCACTCCCCTCATTTCACATCCTGGCTAGAAGTAGCGAAGCTCTGGCAGTTTGAACACTCCAGAGTTAGATTAATTTATCATGTGCCCGCAGTAGGAGTCCTAGAGTGAACGGCTCTTTATTCGAGCAACTTTGTAACCTGAACACAAGTTGTGTACGGCAATAAAGACGAACTTGATTGGATAAACCTTGCAGTACATGGTTTTATTTATTGTTATTTATTACTTGTTGTTAGTGCGCACGAGTACGAGTTGATTACGAGCATCTACGGATGTGTACGGCTAGTCAAGGAATCGGCTACTCATCGCATTAGGCTAGAACATGGGATAAGTACGACTTGGCTACGAGCACCCACGGGTGTGTACGGCTAGCCAAGGAATCAGCTGCTTATCACACTTAGGCTAACTAGGTGCCTCAGTATAACCACTTCGAGCACGTGCGTTACGTGTGGTGATCCCAGTAACGATTAGCATTTGGTAGCCACAGTTACACAGGTCAAGGTGTGTACGGTAAGTGGGAACGGATGCTGACGCTAGTTAATTTAGACTTAGGTCCTTAGTTAGAGTTAGTTAGTTTCTCAACCCTTCACCCGCATAGCATAGGAGATAAACTTGAAAATACCAAAAAAATCATATACCTAGGACTTACTTAACCATACACCGTGACAACAACAAATAAGTCTGGGAAGACAACGAACAATTAACCCCAAGTGTTCCTTGTGGCGTTTAGGCATCTAGTCTACGAAGTTCGACCGAATCGCACATGCTACGCTCGTTTCGTATGGTTGAGTGTAGGGGTACCTCGCCACTCATCAGAGTGTTTTTTCAATGGGACTCTTCTTCATTGATTCCTTGAAGAAATTAATGATTGCTTCGTGATGAACAACCTTATTTTTAAAGCTATAATGTTGCATCACTGCATGCACTATGGATGAAGTTAAATAATCACTTTCAAGTTTGCTCCACCCATCAACTTAGACATGAGTTGGTTGTTTTATTTTAAGAAGCTACATGGTAGTTTTCTCTAGCTTTGAGAAGACTTCTAGAAATAAGATTGAAATCAGTTCTTTATTTTTATTCTTCACAATTACAATGACTTTCATAATATTGATGTTATTGAAGACTTTGTCTAATGTTGGTAGGACATAGCCATAGGAACAAAGAGGGGAAAAAGTAGTGTAATATGAAAGTACCTATCCCTTCATCTTCATCATCATGGCATAGAGAAGACATAGTAGAGGCAATGAGACAACATTTTTCCTACCTTTCAAAAGTATCTAGTAAGCAATAATATTAGCTAAGCAAGAAATATGACATCTTAAGTTGTGAAATTAGAATTCTTGTGGTGGCAACAATGCTAGTCTTTTCCCATTCTTCTACATTAACAAAGCATTCTAACAACTAATGTCTAGGGAACATAATCTCTTATAGTGAAAAATCTATTTTCACTGTCTAAAAATAGAACCATAAAAACCTCTACTAAATCTTGGAGAATCTTTAAATCTTTCTATCTTGATTAATAAAGAAACTATTATTGTAGGTCCTAAAAAAATTATCAACCATCTTATTATTGTTAGACATTGTGAACCTCACAAATGGTGCAAGGCTAGACCTCTTTGGTTTAACACTATTACCTAACTTGACCAATTTTGTAGTCAATTTCATATCAATAAGGATATTGAACACTAATCCATTGGATTAGGTATTTGACATATTCTTCCCTTGATAATAGTAAGTCAAAATCTCTCATCTTATTGGCAATAACTTCATAATGGGCAGTCATTGCAATTTGTAACTTGATTTTCTTGGTACAAGATTTTGATGTTGAGTTAGAATCCTCATTGTGGAATGATCCATGATGATTTCTTGGTGATAGTGCCAACAGTGGTAAAAGAAATAATGATTCATTCTGTGCATTTTTTGAAGAGGTTGCTAAAGGGATTTGTTTATTGTACTTTCTCTTTGACAGCCTCCATTGTTGTCCACACCCTCTTCCATTGCAAGCCATTTTTGCAAACAGTTGGTCAACAACCTATAAGAAACTAAGGCATTTTTTGAAATGAATTTTAAACAACCAAAATTAATATGTGATGCTAATTCAAGTTATTGTGCAATGTTTTCTTTCATCTAAAAACTGAGTTGAGACATAAATTTCAATTTTACTTAATAAAAAAAATAAGTTAAAAATCATGAAATTATTTATCTTTCTGAATCTATAAGAAAACCATAGCATTCTAACTATTGAAGGAATTTTAAAATACTTACTAGTCACAAATCAAAGGCTATAAGATAGTTTACAACTCAACACAAGTTTAAGAAAACAAGATTCCATTGTTGCACTGAGCTTTGTGAAGTTTTTGTGACTTTTGCAAATGTCCAAATAAATTTTTATGGTTCATTTTTATACTTATCTTAGCAATAAATGCACATAACCACCAAATCACTACAAATGTTTCATGGTATTGGTCAACTAAGTTATCAAAACTTGCTCTAATACTATGTCAAATTTCATGATCTGAGCATCACAAATCTTATTAAAAGCAAGCTTCGAGGTTTGAATTTTGATGAGTTTAAGGCTTGGTTAATGTTTTGGATATAAATTGCATCACACTTGATTCAACATTACAATAACAAATTCACAATGACTTTAAGGCTTGTTAATGTTTTGGACATAAAATTACATTACATTTGATTCAACATTACAGTAGTAAATTGTCCATGAAGTAAATTACTTTAGGTCATTCATGAGAGCATGAGTTTCACAAAAAGATCTTTTCCAAAGCTAAATTTTTTCATTATGTATGTCTCACCAAAATTGATAGCATGTTTCAAGTATTAAAAGAGAGAAGAAGCCTACTACTACAAATAATCCAATAAAATATTTTTTTAATGCAAAAAATGGTAAATGTATTTCTAATAAAATTATGCGATTCTTTGTTAGGATGTTGAAACTAAAGCTTTATTAAGTTTGAAGACCCTATGATATATTTGACAAATATTACATTTTCATGAAAAATAAAGATAGACTTTATAAGTTGACCAAGTACTAATGGGATAACAAAAGCAAATCATATAAGTTTTTTACTACAACATTACAATACTATCTCAAACAAATAATCACTATACATAAAAGAAACACATATAACTCATCCTTAAAGGCTTTTGACCCTCAAAACCTATAGATACACTCTTCTTGGAGGAGTTAAATCTATCTTCTACTTTCAATTCTAACTGATGTGAACTTAAGCAAAGCTTGTTGATAGCATTTTAACGCTTGGTTAGAATAGTAGCCAAGAAATAGTGTGCTTTTGCATCTAGTTTATTAGGTCCACTATGATGTAAATAAAATTGTTTTTTGCATTCTACATTAGACCACAACTATGTTAAACCTTTCTACTTGACTAATTAGCAAATATGCTTAGAATTTTGTGGCATTTCTTCCCAAGAAAAATTCCATTTTGTAAACCATTTTATTCCTTAAAAATACCAACCTCAATCTCATGAATCCTCAAAAATTTCTTTAGAGAATTTGTATTATCATGAGATATGCAAGCTATGAGTGTATACAATAAATTGACACAAGGCTTTTTGTTTCTAAAGATAATAAATCACATTAACATAGTAACATTGATTAAGGTGTTTGCATCTTCACTTTTACTTATTCAAAATAAAAGTTTTTTGCACTCTTTCAATATCATTCTAAAGTTTACCACCAAATCCAAGTCCTCAAACAACATATCCATACAATACCCTAAAATAAATGATAATCTTGGAAATTTTGTTTTCAAACCTTTTAACCCCAGGTCCTAAATCCTTCACTTTCTTTTCAAAACATATATAACCTTGAAAACTCCCTGCTATTATTTCTTTAATGCACTTACTGATGCTTTCTTTGTTATAATAGAAAGCTTTCAATCACTAACCTTTCATACAATGTTCTATTTATAATGCACTGTAAAATCCATTTTCGAGAATAGACTTTGCTTCTGGCTGTCACAGACCTCTCTTTTCAAACTTTATTCAATGCTTTCTCGTACACAAAGTACAGGCTGCCGAGTTCAGCTGTCATGGGAATAACTGTTTTAAAAAATAACAAAATTCAAAGACATGGTTACAGATTTTTCAGTGGCATTTGATAGGATACAACTGGTTTAAACAGCTGAATTAGGCATGGGTCTTCACAATTGAAGTCCATGGCAAGGGTTGGGTCCCAGGAATACGGAACACGGTTGAAAATATGTTACATAAATACTTATGAAGCCATATGTTTCGGTGGATGGTTTCCCGTTGCTTAATGCTTAATGCTCTCGTAGTTAATTTAGATTTGAGTTAACTGAAGGCCGTTTAATCAGTTCTCGAACTGCATGGCAAATTATAACAGATTACCGTGATTACTGTGGATTTTTCCTTCCATTCACTTTGGAGTTATGCATCAAATGAATTGGATTATTGGAAGCAAGGAATCCACAATTCAATTGGCATTTGGGTGCACAAGCATATGCAAAGACTGGGGATGGGATCACATGGGAATGTGAATTACAAAATAATAAAATATTTAAATCAAATATTTTTAAATTTTTTTCACATTTTACTACTATTAAACATTATTTTAATTTAAATTAAATTAAAAGTTTGGAAGAGAATCTTACGTGCTTTTGTTGGGTCCCGTTTGGGAAATGCGCTTCTGTTGGCTACCGTTTGGGAAACATACGGCTTGTAAAAATTTACAAAATAATAAAATATTTAAATCAAATGATTTTAAATTTTTTTCACATTTTACCACTATTAAACATTATTTTAATTTAAATTAAATTAAAAGTTTGGGAAGAAAATCTTACATGCTTCTGTTGGCTCCCGCCTGGGAAATGCGCTTCTGTTGGCTCCCGCTTGGGAAATGCACTTCTGTTGGCTCCCGCTTGGGAAACATACGGCTTGTAAAAATTTACAAAATACTAAAATATTTAAATAAAATAATTTTAAATTTTTTCACATTTTACTACTATCAAACATTATTTTTAAAAATTTCCCAAAGAGAATCTTACGCTTCTGTTCTCCGCTTCTGTTCTCCTGCTTCCGAAAAGTAAGGTTTCTCCTGCTTCCGAAAAGTAAGGTTCCTACAAATTTTATGGGATTCGTGAATCTCGATCACATAGCTTCAGAGAGAAATCAGCGGATTTTTCCTTCCATCTCTAGATCACGATACTTGTGTTTAAATTCATCCCAATGCTATGGGAGTTGCATTTCAGCCCGCTAGTGAGGAATATCAGATCCACTACTGGAATAAAAATATGGAAATAGGTGGGAAGCAAAGGTCCAGCAGGATAGTGGTGGCCACTTTTTGGCAAATTTGGGGACTCATGCTGTTCATCTGCTTCATTTCTGCTGCTGCTCTTGGTGCCAGTAATATTAGTAATCCGTCATCATTTTTGGTGAATAATCGTAGAGCTTTGGCTGCCAAAGCTGTGAGCAATACCTTCAATGTTGACAACTATGGAGCCAAAGGAGATGGAGTCACTGACAATAAAAAGGTGCGGGCTTGGCTTGTTTGTGTTTCATGTGTTCAAAATTAGAAATGAAGATGATTTAGTCAGGAATAGACCAACCCATTCATTTCGGTTGCAGCTCTACATTGTTATGTTATGGATTAACCCAATAAAATTTTCTATGGTTTTTTAAGCATATAATTATGTTTGGTAAGGTGTTTGTTTCTGAAGTCTTTTAAGACCTTGGTTTTAGACTTTGATCAAAAAAAATATTAAACTTTTGTTTATTCACCCAAAATAAGTATTAAGCATGGAGCCCCTAAATAATGATACTTTAATTATGACTATTTTGGACAAATAGAGGTCTGAGCAACACACAAACGCAGTTTTTCATTGTAGTCGATTGCCAGTAGCAACTTATTACCTTACAATTTATAATTTTGAGCCCACTAAATTGTTACAACTATTCTATATATGATTTACCAACCTACTGAATCGTTATGAATTGCTGTATTTTGTTTTGCAGGCTTTTTTGGCAGCCTGGAATGCTGCATGCAGCGGTACTGTCTGGGCTAGGGTGCTGATAGTCCCTGCTAACAAGATCTACCTTGTCTCCCCAATCACGTTTACGGGCCCTTGCAATGGCAAACTATACTTTCAAGTACTTGGAAAATCGCATCTAAAAAGCATAATTGGACATTTTTAAGCTTATAATAACACTTCTTTTAAAAGTTTCTTGTTTCTTAGGATTGCAAATCGTACGTAAATAGCATAATTGGATATTCTTATATCTTAATTATAATAATTTTGCTTTTGAAAATGTATTGTTTCTGATTATTCCTCTTTTGCTGCGTTTATGCATATATACTGGATTTCTTTTGTGTACAGATTGACGGGACCGTAATAGCACCTTCGAAAATAAGTGCTTTCGAAGGTCTAGGAAAGATATTTTGGATCCTGTTCAAGAATCTGGAGAGTTTTGTGTTGCGGGGCAATGGTATCATTGATGGCAATGGCCACAAGTGGTGGGCATGCAAGAACGCGGGGGTATTACTAATATCCAAAAACCCATCATGAATCTGCTTTGACTGTCAATCCCTTTTAATCCATTTTGTTTTCCCCATCTCACAGAGGTTGATTTTTTTTATTTTTATTTTTCTTGTTTGGTTTTGTTTGTGCAGCAATGTGCTTCTGCCCCGAATGTAAGAAATTAAAGTCAATCTTCTTTTCCGCTGAACAGATCCAAAGGAAATATTGGGGCACTTTAACGTTGAATTAATATGGCTCCGCTTTTCAATTTTCAGGGACTGACATTCTATAATGCAAATAGCGTAAAATTGAGCAGACTGAGAGTGATGAACAGCCAGCAGTTTCAATTGGTGTTTCTGAGGTCATCCAACATTCTGGTAAGTGGACTGAAAGTGCAGGCGCCGGAGACAAGTCCAAACACTGATGGCATTCACATATCTCAATCAAACAATATCTCTCTGCATGACTGCGTAGTTGGCACAGGTATATGCTTTTGGTCTGTTTGGGTTTGCAAAGGAGCCAATGAATGTTCATGTATATCATGAGCGGCCTCACTAGATGTATCAATGCCAATTGCAACAGGGGATGATTGTGTTGCCATGAATCAAATGTCCTCCAACATCACCATCTTGAATTTGATGTGTGGACCAGGGCATGGAATCAGGTAAATTTGTTTACCCAGTTATTTAACTGTTGATTAGTTGTGTAATAACTGCACCACCTCAATATCAACGGAAATTAGTTGCATGAAAAGTTTAGAATTTGATCATTTTTAGTAAGATGTTAAAATAGCATGCATTGAAAAAGTCCACTATTTCAAATTCTGCAATGTGGCTTATTTGTTCTGTTTTAAGATTTGAGTTTAAACAATATGAAAGCCAACGAGCCGAGAGGTGGATCAAGTTGGTACATGTGTCGGTTAACAGGCCAATATATTTCTGTTTCGTCAGCATTGGAAGCCTTGGGAAAGACAACTCGGAGGATCAAGTTACAGATGTGTTTGTCGACGGTGCAAATCTCCATAACACCACTAACGGAGTCAGAATCAAAACATGGCAGGTAAAAGTTTCTAATTTTGATATTATATGCAACTTGTTCTCGCTTCGGAGAAGCTATTTGAGGAGATGTTAGGATTTAGGATTTTCCTGATCATCTACGATCTTCACTGGGTTCCCTATTGATTCTTTACGGGTTACGGGTTATTTGGTTGTTGGGGTTGCTTTAGCAAATTTTATGCATTAGTTTTATAAATTTGTTTGATTTTGGTTGGCTATGGGGAGTTTTATTTTGATAAATTTTATCATTATCTCAGGCTAATCTACTGGGATTTATAAAATGTTAGATTCAATATCTTCGTGAATTGAACATCCATCCATTCACTTAATCAATAAGCCCTATTCAAGTAGTTAGTAAAATTTCCATCTACTGACCTTATCCAACCATTTTTAGTAAGATTAACATTGAGGTTCTTGATGATAATCTTTTACTTATCTTTCCTTATCATATAATAGAGTTGCTTGATCTCATTACAGTTCTTGACCTGCACAATCTAGCATAGTTGAATCTTAGCAATTAAATCTTAAGATGATCCGAACTTTAAGGATGTCACTTTGAAACTTGATTGAAATAGCTGTACAAGGATAGTGAGCTTCTGCTTTTAGTTTATTATATTTAATTAGATTTAAATAAAAATATTTCTTCTTTTATATTACATCAAACAGCATATTTGTTAAAAACTGCTAAAATTTTATTGCATTTACTCCCAAGATATATTTCATTTTGTCAAACTATTACATCTCTTATTCTGTTTTGAAAAAGACATAATTTAAATATTTTATTATATTTTAATTTAATTCTAACTTACAAACTCTTCAGCAATAATTGCAAATATTCACGCACAACCTTTTAAATAGTGAATCCTGAATTCTAAACTTTTAAAAATCAAATTCATTTGATGCATAAAAATTTTTGGCGAGAGATGAATATTGTTATTGTTGCAGGGAGGAAGAGGGCTTGCATCTAACGTGGTGTTTCAGAACATTAAAATGACAAATGTGCGGAACCCTATAATTATAGATCAGTATTACTGTGACAAGAGGGCGACAGCAATCTGCCAAAACCAGACCATGGCTGTCCATATCAGTAACGTTCATTACAGGAACATCAGGGGAACCTCGTCTACCCAAGATGCCATCTCCCTAAAATGCAGCAATTCAAGAAGCTGCAGTAATTTGGTGTTTGAAAATGTGAATCTTGCTTATGTTTCTAACGAAAGTAATTCTTTCCGGAATCAAGGTGCACAAAGTGCGACATCAGTCTGCAGCAATGCCAGTGTTTCCATAACTGGGCTTGTTGTCCCTTTCCTACATTGTTGAATATGGATGATTAATGAATAAGTGACTTGTTCTGTCTTTGTTTGCTCAACGTGTTTTTGAAACATAAATCTCTTGCATAAATAACAGCTGAAAAACATGTGGAGATCCATGATGTTGCCACTCATATTGTGTTTAGTAGTCAACAATACAGAATTCATTCATCAAAACTGTTTTTAAAAAGGCATGCATTAACTCTGCAACTATATGTGAATTTTTTATGATATTACTTTGCCTCCAATGTTTTAGTTTTGATGGATCTCTTTCCATTAAATTATGAAACTTAGGCCAAAAGATCTTTGCTGGAGTAAAAAAAAATGTTAGATGTTTCCAATTGATTCACCATGTTAGTTAGCTCTGCTTTACATTTTTTCTAGTGTACCATGAATGGAGGTACCATATTGCATCAAATTGTCAACAATGACATGTTATGGAGCATTATGCAATTGCTTTCATAGTTCCTCAATAGGTACGGGTGCATCAAAAAAAAAAAAATACAGAGGTAGATTTCATTGTCCATCTCTTTTTAATACCATTATAGATATACTACCTAAAAATAAATCACACATCTTTGTTTCAATGTTTTAAGAAATATCATAAATAATGAAAATAATAAACAAATCCAGAAATAATATTTACCATCTTTGTAGCAAATAAAATGTTCTGCATATTCATGCAGACTCGGAAATGTCATCGTAAACAACCCCAACATGTTAAACTCATTAATAGAAGAATTAAACATGGAAGGCCATTGAGCAACATTTAAATCATACAATAATGAATTATGCATCTATGCTCTTATCCAATTAATTTCTTTTCTTACAATTCCTGGATGCTATGCAAGTAGCAATTTATGACCGATAACGGTTTTTTTTTTCACCTATTTGAAGAAATAGATCTTTAAACTGCAATCTCATTTCTCCATCCTTTTCTAACAATAGAATATAAGGATTTCTATAAAAGATGTTAACATCACCAATATCAGCAACATCGTCTAATGCATGCATAGTGATCTCAACATCCTAATAGTACTAATCATTTTCCTTCTTAAAAAGCACGGCTTCATAAACCCGCCTCTTGTTAATAAGTAAATTGTACTTGGTGCCCATTTGATCTACTTTTTTTAATATCAAGAAAGAGAGATCATTAGTTCTAAGAGAAGTCTTTTAGAAGTTTGAGTGACATCCTAAGAAGAGCTACTTGTGTGATCCTTATACTTGAATTGTCCACTAATTGCATGTGTAACTTGCAATATGAGATTGATTTTTGCAATTAACATTTCTTCAACCTTTGTTAAATAGGCTAGGACATGTGGTTACATTCTTGGATTAATGTTATTTTTAGTGAAAAATCATTTGATCTCACAACCAAAACTACCAAAAATATTTTGTTTCTTTTCATTAATACACCTATTGCAATCAGTCCTTTACTTGTTAAATCTAATAATATGTCAAGAAATATTTCATTACATACATTGTAAGAACATGTGTTTGCAAAACTTCTAACTATTGTGATATTAAAATTTTGTATCACATGAGCAATTTATGTAGGTGTCTTTTGCAAGTTTGGAAAAGACTAAACAACTTTTGAAAAAGGCATTTCCATTATTGGTACAATGGAGACATTTGTAGCTTCCTGCATTTGATAATATGATTCATCCTCATGTTGACATTGCCTTGTTCAACACTCACTTTCATTATATTGTGTCTATTCTTGATCTTGTTGCAATTGTTCTTCTACGTTTGTGATTTTTGACATGAATGTAGGCTGAACAATAGACATAGATGTATTTCCAATGTTTTGCAAAATGTGAAGAAATGCAAATAAATTATTCAATAACAATATATACTAACATGAGTATGGATAGATAATAATAACCTACATTTCTTGTTGATTATTTGTATTATTATTATTAATAATGTGGATCATTCTTGAGAATGAATTTCCAGGTGATGAGAGAAGATTCAAAGTTGACGTAGACTAAAAAATATTTGCAATGTAAGTACATAAATAATATAATAAGACCTATCTATATTAAATATTTTATTTTGAAATATTAAAAAATGCATAAATAAATTTGTTATTGTACTCTTAAATTTCGTAGAATCCATTGTTGTTCTCACTCATGTCGTTTTGATACTTGTTTCTGAAATCATCTTCTCTACTATGCACTCATCAATTCTAAATTTCTAGTTTCTACAATCATCCTTGACCTCAACCACACCCATGCCCACACCCACTGCCACAAACTCCATAAATTGCATTATCTATTGCAACATATGGTTGCTATAGCTAATTTTGAACAAACTGTTCTATGCCTTCCCCATTGGAACTAATAGTAGCAAGATCCATGTTTCTAAAAATATCTAAATTCAAATATTCAACTTTATCATTCTTAGACATGCAGCTTAAGTCTAATATCTTAGAATAAAATTTAGTTTTATTTTTCTACCTATTCAAAATCTTTTCTTTTATAATTTTTCAAGCATGTTCTAAATTCATTATTTCATTATAACTTTCAAAACTTATTGTTTATATAACATTGTTATTGAAAATTTAAGTTTTAAAAGATTTTAGTATTTTTAAACCGAGTTTATATAACATTGTAGTTTTAAATAGACCCATAAGAACATTGCGATGAGCATGTTTTATCCTTTAGCATACAAATACAAATAGTGAAATAGGTAATAGATTTAAAATGTGTGTATACGTAATTATTAATATTTTGCTTAAAATTATGGTAAAATGTGAAATAGATTGTTTTTGTATAGAATATTTCATAAAAAACATGTATGAAGTTAAGTAGTCATAAGTAAAGTAGAGAGAGTACCATAAGAAACCATATGAAGTTGAGTAGAGACTAACCAACCAAGTTCATAATAAAATTTTCAAATTTCATTCATAACACATACTACCAAATTCCATTCATGAAATATACTATATGAAAACAAAATAGATACTGCCTATATATGAAAACAAAACATAATGGATACTATCTAAAAAAATGCAAGATTATGTGAATAATTTCTTAAGGCCATATTGTTGTTATGTAGACCTCAAAAATCCCATTTATAATAAAATTTATAAGTTCCATCCACTTTGTTGCATCAAGCATCATATCAACCTTCACTACTTGGACAATCAATAAGACCATTTATAAGTTCCATTCACTTTGTTGCATCAAGCATCATATCAACCTTCACTACTTGGACAATCAATAAGACCATGGATTATCTACAAGAGCAATACCTCAAAAATTCCATTCATAATAAAATTTTGAAATTCCATTCACTTTGTTGCATCAAGAGTGATATCAACCTTTACTACTTGAATAATCAATAAGACCATGGATTATCTACAAGAGCAATAAGAAAATTAATATTTTTCATTTAACATGAATTAATGATTAATTTTATAAATTTGGCTGAAAATAATGTCAATTTTAAAACATTCTTTACCAAAGGTGAAATCACTAGCTCATTTTCTTAAATGTTTAACTACCAATAAATATTGCTAGTGTTTTTCAGAAGACTATTGTTACAGCAAATTAGTAATAGTGGTTCCTAAAACCAAGTTTACCTGGTGGCCAGCTTATTGGTAGAAATTGAATATTTTCTTATGCGTGACCTCTCACATAAAAAATAAGATTGACATTTTAATACTAACATTTTATTAACCAAATTTATCCTTTATAATCCCAGTATGAAACAATCCAAAATCACAATGTGCTACAGGATGGTAATACAAAATCAAGAAACCATGAAGCAAGAAGAATAAAGGATGGTAATACAATGTGCATGCTCAAGGTTTGTCGTTTGCTGGGTTTGTCGTGCACGCCGAACTTCACTGCGTTTGTTGTGAATGTGGCTGATAAGCTGCACTGCGTGACACTACTGCTGAGCGTCATGCTTATGTCGGCTGAGCTGTGCTGCATATGGCTATTGAACTGCGTTGGGTTGCGGTAGAGAATCGAATCATTACAGGCTTATATAGAACAGCAATTAGGGTTGGCGAGAGCGGGGTCGTCAAAAAAAAAATTAGGTATTTGGAACTGGCAGCTCATGAAAAACCAAATTAGAAACGGTTGCTTGCTGAAAACGAAGTTAGATTCTTGAGGCTTCATAAAGTGGAAGTGGAAACTCATGGAAAACAAAATTAGAAATAGCTGGAAACTAAGATAGAAATTTTCCAAAAGTATACTGTGAACTGAAAGAGGAATGGGAAGTGCACACAAATCCAATGCTCCAAAGCATGGTTTTTTGTTGGCCCTGCAGGCACAACCACCAACATCGTTTATGCTGCCTCGTTCCTCTACTATAACCACCGGAGCAGCACTGCCTTCCCCACCATGACCGTTGGCCTTCTTGGCATCGACACAGGCCTCCTTTGGGCTGCCCAGGGTGCCATCCTGATGGCCAACCCAACCCCTGCCATGGGCAGTTGCAGCATCACTGTCTTCTGATGCATTCTCAACCTTGTCAGCATCCTCTTTGGCTTCATCCCGTTCGCCCAAAATTTCCATCGTTGAAGGCGCTAACGCCACCTGCAGCAACGGTGGCACAAATGGTGGGATTCGCATTGCTAGGTGGGCTACTAGATCTTGATGGAGGCACCCTCCGATGCTGGGCGTTGCTGCGTCTGGCCGCCATCGGTGCCATCGAGACTTCAATCCGGGGCAACGGCCTCGCCAACCAGCTCCGATATCACCACTTCGTTGCTACTAGGGGTGGTGGTCTTGTAGTGGGTGGGCTAGATTTCCATATTTGGAACCTGCCTATAAGAGCTACTAGATTTGGTGGTGTCTGACATGGTGGTGTGAAAAATAGATTTTTCCATTTCATGAAGGGTGTCCACAAAATTCAATCCCCCTCTCACCCGGCATCGTGCTAGATGGGTTGGCCTCTTCGCCAAAATAATAGTAGCAAGTCTTACAATTTAGTCGCTAAAATAAGCAAAATCAAATTTAAATGTTCCATTGGATTAGCTCACTTTGTTAACTTGTTTCCTTATGATAGGTGGGTAGAAGGTAGAAAGTTGTTTACCATACAAAAATAAAAATTGAATTTAAATTGTGAGACTTGCAAAGTTAGGGCTTCAATACGTCTTATAAGTCCTAGGTCAATGCCAAATAAGTATTGCCTTTAAAATATTAAATAAAATATGTAATCCATACGATTGGGTAAAGGCTAAGATGTTAAAGCGTTATCAATACGATTGAGGATGTAATTAGAAATAGTCAATGCATTTGTTAAATCAAATCATTGAGAGATCAATGAAACAATTGGTGTGAATTCCTACAAAATCCTCTAAGTCAATTCATGTAATTCATTAAAAAAGTACCTCTTCCATGTAAAACCGTGGGACTAAATATTTGAACCTCTTTTGGCTAAAAATGTCACTTACATGGTTACATATATTTTGTTATTAGTTTAACTTCAATAATTATCTTGACATTATATTCTACACAAAGTGCAGATAGTAGCTTACTTGGTTTGCTTATAAGATTTGCATAAGATTTATGTTGAATTCACAAATTTGATTTCATTATGAGCCTAGCTTGTTGTTAGATGGTTAGCTTACATAGTGTTATGTTTAAGGCATTGGTGTAGAAAAGCATACCTTGTTGATGGATCAAATTATTTTCCTTCCGAAACAAGGGTCAAAAGGAGTCTAGAGATTCTCATGAGTTCCATGCTATCTTAACCATCACATAAAGAACTACATAGCCTTGATTCTGTTGTGAACCTCATTACAAGGATATGTATCCTTGTTGAGGAGGCTTTACTTCTCTAGCTTGGGCAATCATACTTCTCTATAGAGTGGGACTTAGGGTTAGATGTGTTGGAGTAGGAATGCATGTTAGCTCACTTAGAGAAATGATGTTTTATGTGTATGTTAGTGCTCTTGAGTATATTGTATAGGTTGCATTGGTTTGATTATATATATGATTTTATAGGTGTCATTACAACACTCATAACCATGAACTCATTCATGGCACATGATTTGTATACTTATATTGTACTCATAGGTTCTTGAGAATGTTGAGGTATTGTTCATCTCAAGCCTACTCTAGAACATTTAGTTACAATGAAATCTTGGTGTTGTTGAGTGGTGCTTCCCTAGAGTAGTGTCATTACACTTAGTATCAAAGCTATTATTCATGGTTCAAGGCTAGTAGTAATTTATGATTTATGATTATTATTTTTTGCTTGTGGTTCAAGTGCTACTATGGCACACAAGAAGAACAAAGGGACTTAGAATCGTAGTAATGTTCCTCCTAACCCTAACCTCCATAATGTACTACTTGAATATGATAATCTAAATACCCATGTGCATGAGGAGATGCATAATGATGTAAATGTCTACAATGAATTGGATGAGGACGAACATGTAGAAAATTTAGATGAGATGCTTAAAGACAAGTGAATAGATCTTGGTCATGCTCTTATAATAAATCAGATTCTGTGAATACATTCTACAAGTAGATGACACACACATGTATTTTCTACCTTGAGTCAAAGGAATTTGAATGACTCTTGAGTCTATTTGTTACAAGAACAATTATTACAAGTGGATGATGTAATCATGTGTCATCTACTTGAAACAGAAGTAACCAAATGTTTCAAGTGTTGGTTGATTTAATGGAACTCTCTTTCTTGTTGAGGTGAGCTTTAGTAAAAAATATAAACATGCTTTATCTCAAAATTTTGTACTAAGAAATCATGTGTTGTATTAATGAAATGTTATTAATGATATTTAATTTATACAAATAATTGTGTGTGCTTGAGTTTGTTAGGATGAATTATAGAAAAAACAAATTCTTTCTTACCAATTAATCCTTGTAACAATTTAAGATAGTGAGTCTCTCATGCATCAAATATCAATCAATGTATGAAATTGGTATCTCTTATTATAATGTGTTACTTGTGTTGGGTGGATGTTCTTGAATCCATTGTTCTTATGAAAAGTGTTTGGCTTAATACCTCAAGCACTTCATAATTTAAAGTTAAGATGTAATGATGTTAGTATTTGTATGTGGTAAAATAATATATTAATTCTCATATGAGGATCCATTACTATTGATGCCTTAATAGATCATCTCATGATCCATAGAGGAGAATTGATAATGTTTCAAATTATTATATTTGCAAATCTCATGTTTGAGGGAAGTATCCTCATGTTCTTATGCTTGTATAGTAGTTTTAGCATGAAAGTTCTTAGATGTTTCAATATCTTGGTTTCTTTATTTAAATTTTCCTTATCATGGATTTAGGGTTTAGTTCATAAAGCAATGGCATGGAATATGAGTGGTAATCCATCCTAATGTGAAATAGCATGATGCATTGTTACTCACTTGTATGTACTCAAATATTAAAGTACTTATGAACTTAAATAAATGACATATAATTAGTGAATAGTGGGGTATGTGGTGACTCTCGTGTAAGAATGGTGATTTAGGTGGATGTATCTCTATATTTTTCATCTTTCTTCTATGTTCAACTTTGAAAACACCACAAAATTTTGGCCTAGCACTTTCAGACAAGATTCAAGCTAAGTCATGCAACTATCCAAGCATGAATATAGCATGACCAAACTTGGAGGCCTCCGAAATAGCCCCTGATGGTTCGCGAATCAACAAGCAAGGTCCCCTCGGGGCCCACAAGTTGTTGCATCAACTTTCGGCATCCAAAATCAAACGTTTCGGGCTCAAAATGCTTGGTTTTGGCTAAGTACACTTTGGTCATGCTGGCTTACGCTGCATAGCATAAGGATTAGCGTCACCAACTTTTGGAGCCCAAAAACTGAGTTCAAACAAGCTAAAATCGAGCACAAGGACCCCCCCCCCCCCCCCCCCCCCCC
>MNCI01010386.1:68792-102350 GCA_015680685.1 Gnetum montanum
CCCCAGTAGCTCCCAGGCTACAAAAACTCCAAATTTGAGCCTCAAATGTGCCATTTTGACTTAGTGACGCTGGGGTTACTTTTTCTTACGCTGCACAGCGTAAGGATCAGTGTCACCAACATTTGGAGCCCCGAAACTGAGTCAAAACAGGCTAAAATCGGGCCCAAGGACCCCCCATGACCTTCACCAAGGTCCCCAGCAGCTCCCAGTGTCTAGAAAATCAAAATTTGGACCTTAAATGAGGTATTTTCAGTTGGTGACGCTGGGGTTACTTTTTCAGACGTTGCACAACGTAAGCACAACATAACCAAGCAAAAACAGGGCAAAAAAATAGTTTTAGGTAGCATCTTCGACACCAGAGCAACCCATAGGGACCGACAGCACTTGTACTTGTTCACAGGCTTCAAAAACTCCAAATTTGAGCCTCAAATATGCCATTTTGACTTGGTGACGTTGGGGTTACTTTTTCAGACGCTACACAGCGTGACCAAACAAGAACAGCTCAATTTAGGCACTTCCAGGCAGAATTTTGACATGCATTTGACTCCCGGGAGCTAGGAAACAATTTTACATGTTCACAGGCTTTAGAAAATCAAGATTTGGGCTTCAAATGTGTCATTTAAGCTTGGTCACGCTGGGGCCACACTTTGGTCACGCTGCACAGGGTAAGCACAGCGTGACCAAAATAAACAGGCTTGAAACAAAAATCAAACGGAGTCAAACTTTGCACCCAGGCCACCCTAGAGAGCAGGTAGCAATCAAGCAACATCAAATAGGCATCAGTGTATAAAAATGAGCTCAAAAAAGGGTAGAAACACTTGGTGATGCTGGGGTTACTTTTTCAAGTGCTGCACAGTGTAATGCCCAGCGTAATTAACCAAAACAAGGCCAAAACGACATCCAAATTAGCCCAAATTTGGCACACAGAACCCTCATGACCCATGGCATGCAGATCCACTCTAAAAATGGTTCTCACTGGTCAAAAATGGGTTCAAAATGCAATTTTTTCAGGTCATACATTGTTAGTCACGCTGGCAAGCTTCCAGTAGCGTAAAACCCAGCATTAACACTTCCATACGCTGGACATCGGATGCTGGATGCTAGATGCTGACATCAGAATAGGCTGTGCACACATCAGAGCCAGATCCACACAGGCTGAAGGCTTTGGTAGCACAAAACAGCCTAGAACTACAAATCTAGAGGCCAGACACCCAAATCCACACTTGTACATTAACATTTGTTGCATTTTTGACATTTTTCTTAGTGTTTCAAGTTCTTACGCTGGGAATTACGCATGCTAGCATAAGAGATCTTGGATGCTGCACTGTACATTGTAACATTTCGTGCATCCGGTCAATGCTCACACCTATCACCCAATCCAAATTTTTCTCACCCCACAGCCACTGATCTTCTCCCAGATCCGAATATCACACCCAAGATCCTATAAATCCCCTATTTTTCCACAAGATCAAGGTTCAGAAAATTCGAATCTCATAGACACTTAAGAAATCTGGGCATCAATCTCATACAATGGGCTTCATATAGACTTGGACGTTGTACACCTGCAATCCAAAACTTGCATCTTCCCAGCATTTGTTCTCATCCATCGAGGCTAAACGTCTACCTTGTGACCACTCCGCAACTGCATTCTGACCAGTGCATATTCTAAATTGTTTATCAATACAAACAGTTTGCATTATTGCCTAGATTCATGTAGTTTACATTATTATTCATGTTCATAGTTTTTCCTATTTTCATTATCTATTATTTAAACAGTTTACATTTGTTTTCGTTCGTTTACATTCGGTTTTGCATTTGTTTACGTATAACCCAACGCATCGCAATTGCGTACATTCGGGGAAGTCCTTGTTTGATTAGCATGCATACCATTCAAGGCACTCTGCCTCTGTTGATTTCTAGCTTACCCTTAGGCGAAGGCAGGGTCTTATTGTTTCATCCGTAGATCTCTCAGTGTTCGTTCATTCCAACCTCTCATCGACGATTTCGGACGGTACAAAATTCTTGTATGGTTGAGCACTAGATGACATTATTTTCTATCCATGCAATAAAATATTTTTGATTTCTCATGAACATTATGATAGACAATGATTCTTATTTTGTGGGAGATCTTAGCAAAGGTTATTTATGATGCTAGATACTTTGTTAAGTATGATATTGAATGTGAAATGTGATTTTTTGTTAACCACCTTGATGGAAGATGAGTAATTAAATTCTCTACCAATACCATTTGTATCAAAGATAATATAATGTGACTAGTTTGATACTACAACTTCTAAGAAGGGTTGAAGCATTAGTATGTTGAAAAAAAAAAAAGAAATATAAGAGACTCAACAAAAAAATAAAAGATGAGGATGAGAGAATGAGTTTGTGGGAAGGGAGAGTTGTTGACCTTTTGATATGTCAAAATCTTAGAAAATGGAGAATGCAGAATTCTGCTAATAATCTTGCAGGACTGAGTTGACAAGTTGATCAAAATTACAAAATGAGACTTGGGACAACAAAATAAAAGGTGGGATGACAAAATGAGACTAGGATGCAAATGGAGTCTACAAGCTAAATGAAGATGTTCCAAGGTTTTCCAAGATGTCAAAATGTCAAAGGAATGCTCAAGAGTTCAAAGTTCACTTACAAGCCAAATGTCCCAAATAAACAGTAGATGTCCCAAATGTTATTTGGATGTCCTAGATGAGACATCCCAATTTCTAGATAGACATCCAATCAAAATTGAATAAATTTTCAAATAGATGTCTTAACCTCAAATGATACATCCAAATTAGCTATTTCTTATCTATTGCATGAAATTTGAGGAGTTTTTGGAAACAAAAAGGCTATAAAACAAAGTGAAATTCTTGGAAAATGAACAATCATTATTCATTCGAATATCAATCATTGTCTACATCAAGTGGTTTAGTTTTATTTCTCATTATACTTATCTTTTGTAATTTATTGTATATATTGAGATCTTCATTACAAGGAATTTGTAAATTGTGTTACATTCTCTCCTTAATTCATTTCTTCCATTTGTAGCCCTTTGGGGTTGATGTGCTTCTTACAAGAAGGCATCTTCAGTGATCTTATCGGGACCTTATGGGGTTGTGTGTGTTCATAGTGATGAAACACTCTAATACAAAGCTCACATTTTGTAAAGGTTATGGGATCCTTTAAATCATATTTGAGCTTATTGGAACCTTGTAAGGTTGAGTGTTTATCTAGTGATAAAATACTTCTAATGGAGCTCAAACTCTATAAAGGTTATGGTACTCTTGAAATCACATTTTTCTAAGAAACAAAGTCTAGAGGTGTTCAAGGATTCTTCACTTTGAGTGTGGAATTACCCAAGTTGCAGAATCACATAAACATTGGTGTGTGGTTCTAGTGGTCTTGATTATTTAATTCAGAAACTTATTCAACCTTCATTCTAAGTTCTCAATCCTGAAGTGGTACCAGAGCCCAATACTCTTTAGTTCATGCTTAACATCTCAAGAGTGAATGAGAAAAGGAACATTCTATGCCAAGCTTCCTATGTTTGATGGAATCAACTTCATGTATTAAAAAGCTAGAATGCAAGGATTCTTTAAATCCATGGAATTCAAAGTTTGGGAATCTATTCTCGAAGGTTACACCCCATCCATCAACAACAAAGATGAAAGAAAGAAGTTCATGTTTGATTCTAAAGCAAAGAATTATCTTTAATATGCTTTGACAAAATCTAAATATAATAGAGTATCTAGTTGTAAGATCACTAAAGAAATTTATGAAATTCTAGAAGTAACCTATGAAGGTACATCATTTGTAAAATAATCAAAGCTTCTAATGTTGCAAACTGAATACAATAAATTGAAACTGAAAGAAGGAGAGAAGATTAAAGACTAATTTTTAGGAGCCAAAAATCTTATTGTAGTAATCAGAGGTACAAGGTAAGGTTCTACCCAAAATTGATGTTATCATAAAGATGATAAGAACCTTGCAACCTAAATTTAAAGAACTACAAGGTACACTTATTGCCTATGAGATGAACCTCATTAGCGAAGGTGCAATCAAAGAAATGTTTATTTCTCTTAAAATTTTATAAAAGGAGAAAGATCAAATGAAACATAAAGCTTACAATGATGATGAATTGACTCTCTTATTAAGGAGAGTACAAATATTACTTTCAAGAAAAGGAAAAAGCTTCAACCAACTCAACACTAAAGGTAAAGAAAGAGGTAAGAATTTTAAAAGTTCAAATATTGATGCATTCTCTATAGAATGTTTTGTTTGTGGTGGTAGAGCCATGTGGCCTTTGAATGTCTAAGTGTTGATAGGTTTTCAAAGAAGGACCAACCCGAAGCTAATTTGAAAAGGAAAAATTTCTACACTAGTTGGGATGATGAACAAAGTAAGGAAGAAGCTAATGATACTACAACAAATTCACATATGATATGCAAGATTCTTACACATGAAAATTCTACACAAATCCTAGAAGATTCTAAAAGTAAAGATGAAAAAGGGTATAGTGAATTACAAGAAGAAATTATAACTCTACATTATTTACTGAATAAATCAAGGAAAAATATGCATAGAAAAAAAATGAAATCTCTAAACTTTATACTTTACATAAAGGTTGATGTTTAGTTACTAACCCATTCATTTGAGTAGAAGTGTAGAAACACACAAGATGAGGAAGTACCTCAAAATCAACACAACAACAAAAATATGAAGGAGACCTCTCAAAAGAATGCTTGTACAAGTTCAGTATCATCTAAAAGGACAAACAAGACTAGGTTTGATAATCCTATCCAAATTAGAAATACCTTAGATTTTTTCTGTAAAGTATGTGGACATGAACAAGGTTATTATCAAGCATATATAGAGAAAAATAATGTGACTACTTAGTCTTTTCAAGGAAAGTCTAGTAAGTGTATCTTGTAGGGTACAAAAGCATGGAGAATAATGAACAAGAGGAAGAAATAACCTCTAATGAAATTAAGGTATCAAGACCCATAACTATTAACAATTATGAGCCCTCTCATTTTGAAGAACATGAACATGATAAAGAAGAAACCTCACATGAGTTTGGAGATTCAAATAAAAATGTTGATGAAAGAAAAGATAAGAAATAGTTGCATGCTAAGAAGGTACTCTATGATGAAGGACCTCATCTCAAACTCCATTAATCATGTTCATGCTATAAAGCAAGAAAGGTAAGTAATGGTAAGTCCTTATTCCTTCACTTGATAGACTTAGTGTAGATTAGTTTTTATTTATGAATGTCAATAGATAGGAAATTCATTAAATGGATGCTTTTGAAATTCCTTGGTTATCCAAAGAAAATCTCACTTGATATTGCAAGATGTTGAGCTACAAATAAAAGCATATGACCATCAAAGCTTCAATGGATATGGATGGGATTTGTCTCAAGAGAGGATCAAGGCACAAAAAATTCACAAGGTAGGATCTGATAAGTTTGCATCACCTCACCAGTGCTAAAACATATTTACATTGTGATATAGCTCATATAATGCTTGTATTATTCATTAGGCTATAATATGTACCTATTGGGTTTGAAAATATTTTTGATGGATATTGATAAATCAAGTTTTGGACCCTTAACTAGTATGTTGTGGTGCATGTTGTTTAAGGACTTTGACTATTATTCATTAATAAGAAGCTCTTTTTTGTACATCTAAAGGAAAATTATTGTGTTGGTATCTACGTTGAAAATTTTGAAAAATATCTTCTATCATAGATAATACTAATAGGAGACTTTGGTTTCCAAAAGTCTCCATACTTGATCTTGGTATGACCTTGAAAACTTATTATGATGCACAATCTGATGGATTTTGAGTATGCATATCTACAAAGGCAAGATGACCAAAGGAAATATTTTCAAGCTATATATGCATTGCAAAATTTGGAAGCACTTAAGTAGGAGGAGCCTGTACCTCATCAATAGTCATTATCTTTTGAACCACTAATTTAGGAGGACTCTAATAATAATATTACTAAAAGAAACTCAAGCTACAAGACTTCCAAGTCTAGCATCTAAAAATGAGTAAGAAAAATTTTATTCATATTAAAATTTGGTAAAGTTTCTAAGGTAAAAGTGTAAGCTAATTTTCATCAGGTTTTTTCTTCTTTTACCTAGATATGGGTTTTATTGGTGCAAACTATTATAATTAATATGGTTGTATCATATTGCCTTATGAGCATTGTATTAAGAACATGATTGATTATGCCTAATTTTTTTTAGTCTACATAGATTTTTCCACTTTAACATTTTATATTAAATCTAAGGTATTTAAAGAAAAATGTTATGGTTCTCTCTCTTTGATATTGAAATATTCTTACGGTATCTTTTTAATGATGTGCAAAAAGGAAAATATGTATTGTAATATGCTATTCATGAGAGCAGTTATCGTATATAGTACTTGTAAGATTCTTATATATTTTCTTAGTAAATAGTGATTTTGTACTAATGATTTATGACTAATGGCTTATATGATATTATTTCAAAGATAGAATACTAATCTTTGGTGCTTAGCCTTTGATCCTAAATGACAATAGTATATACTTTTACAAGTCTCTTTGTGTTTAATGGTTATGTGATGTGTTGTACTTTATAGGTATGGGCATATTCATGTTGAAGGATGTATGCCTTTTAATAACTATTCATCTATGTATCATCCTTAGTTAGATATATAAATATGTGTGCCTTTAATTGCTTAATCATATGATATTATGGATTATGCTAACCCATTTTCCTAAGTTTTAGACATCACCAAAAGGGGGATATTGTTGACCTTTTGGTATGTCAAAACCTTAGAAAATGAAGAATGTAGAATTGTGGTAATAAATTTTGTAGGGCTAAGTTGACAAGATGATCAAAATGACAAAATGAGAGTAGGGACAACAAACCAAGGGCTAGGATGACAAAACGAGAGTTGGAATGAAAAGATGAGAGCTGGGATGCAAATAGAGTCTACAAGCCAAATAAGGATGTTTCAAGGTATGCCAAGATATCAAAATTTCAAAGGAATGCCCTAGAGTTCAAAGTTCACTTGTAGGCCTAACATTCTAAATAAATAGTAGACATCCAAATTGCTACTGGGACATCCTTGTTGAGATGTCCCAATTTCCAGATACATGTCCCACTAGAATTATAGCAATTTTTAGATCATGAATTTTGAGGAATTTTTGGAAACTAAAAGGTTATAAAACAAAGTGAAATTCTAGGGAAATGAATAAGCACTATTCATTGGGATATTAATCATTGTCTACATCAAGTGGTTTAGCTACATTTCTCATTGTACTTGTCTTTTGTAATTAATTGTATGTATTGAGAAATTCATTGCAAAGAATTTGTAAATTGAGTTGCATTCTCTCCTTGGTTCTCTTCCATTTGTAGCCTTGTGGGGTTGATGTGATTCTTGTGAGAAGGCATCTTTATTGAGCTTGTTAGAACCTTGTAGGGTTGAGTGTGTTCATAGTGACAAACGCTCTAGCATGGAATTCATATTTTGTAAAGATTATGGGATCCTTTAAAATACATTTGATCTTGTTGGAATATTTTAGGATTGAGTGTTTTTCTAGTGAGAAAAAACTCCAAGAAAAGCTCAAACTTTGTAAAGTTTGTGGTACCCTTGAAACCACATTTTTCTAAGGAACAAATTCTAAAGATGTGTAGGGATTCTACCCTCTAAGTGCAGAAGTACCCAAGTTGGGGGACCATGTAAAAATTGGTGTGTGATTTTGGTAGTCTTGGTTGTTTAATAGGGAAAATTATTCAATGCCCCTTCTAAGTTCTTGATCCTCAAGAGTATGGTGGAGAAGTTTGAGTAAGGAGTACATGTTCTTAATGGTGACTTTGAGCAAGGTGCACATGTTCTTGATTGTTTCTTCGAATAGGAAGCACATGTATCCATCATGATTTCAAGTAGAAAGTACATGTTTTTAATTATGTCATCAAGTAAGAAGCATAAATTTCTATATTGACTTCAAGTAGGAAGAACATGTTCTTGACTATGACTTCATGTAGAAAGCATAATTTTGGGGATCGTGGCTTTAAGTAAAAAGAACAAGTTTGGGGATGAAGAAATGAGTACAAACAAAATTATACACACTTATATTACTATAATATCTAGTGGAATGATTTGCATTTTAGATAAGTCTTGCTTCAGGTTGAAAGGTTGGTACCATTTGTCTAATAAATGTTAAGCCTTTTCTTCATTGACCTAGGTTATATGAGCATCTCTAAAACTTGATTAAATATCATGTTAAGTTTAATATTCATGCTTTACAATTGATTATCCTAGTCATTGAATCTTCACATCTATAATTATTAGATGGGAGTTGAGTTATTTGATATCCTTAATATCCACTTCACTTCCCATGTTTGAAAAAATGCACAAACAAAGACTTAAACTCCAAGGACATCACTTTTTTTAAGTGGGGAAGTAATGAGCCAATTAAAATTATAAGGCTAGATTACTCTTGTTGTAGAAATATCACCTTATCTATGATTAACCCATGAGTCATATCTATGGAGGAATAGTTAAAAGTCAAAGAAATCATCAAGACAACAAATAATTAGATTCAAATTCAATTAAATCTCACTCTTATCACTGTCACTCATAAGCCAAATCTAAAACTATCATCCTAAATTCTAAGCTCATGTTCAAGAGTTAAAATTAAATGATTAAATAAAATGGAAATTATAAAGTACAAAACATAATTTAGAAGGATCAGAACAAAGACATCACCTAATTTGTGATTCTACCTTACTATCTCTATGGCATAATAACCTTAATAGCTCGACAATGGACTCCAATGGTTTATAGTTACCACAAGGTTCAACATATATTCACTTGATACATTTTCAAATAAAATTAACAAATTGATTCCAACTTGCTTTGGGTTCTCCAAGGTATTGAAAATCCTCTTTCTTGAATGAGGTGCTTCCCATTTTTCACTAGAAGAGGTTACATCTTATATTTAGGAACAATTTACAAGATAGACATATTGATGTTCATTGCGGAAATTTATGTGGATCAATACTATTGAAGGGAGACGTCAATTTGTATCATGATAACGATGTCTCTCAATTGTCAATCCTTACAATGTTTGTGGTATGGATCGATGTCTCTCAATTGTCAATCCTGACAATGTTTGTGGTATGGATTGATGTCTTCATTCTATGGTAGGGTCTTGATTACTTTGATCCAATGTTATCAATTTTTTTCATGGTTTCTGTTGAGATTGATAAAATCTAGGTTGAAGAAAGTTGATTCCAGTAATCTGGATCAATGTGTCTACACTTGAAATATGTCAAAGTTTGTGATGTAAACCGATATGTAATTGATAAATATTGATTCTGTGATATCCTACGATGACACAGACTTAACAAATTAATTAGTTCATATCACATGACATCAAAGAAATTAATACACTTTGATATAATAAAAAAACTTAAAGCTATTTCAACATGAAAATTGAAGTCATTTGAGCCTCTTATGAGCCTTTAGCCAGTTCTTGACTAGCAAAGATGACAATATCCAAGTAAGCATAATAAAAAGATACATGCTATTGAATATTTTTAAATAAAAACACCAACAATTTCTTCTTCATGGTCCAAATTTCACAATTGAGAGATCTCAAGAAAAATTTATGTTGCAAATGAAAGCCAATAGCTAATATTTTTGTTGTAATTTCATGGAGATTTAAAGGAAGAAATAATTGCCTTGTTTTCCCACCAAAAAAATCCTATCTTGTGACCTTCTATTGGTAGAATTTTAAGCAAATTTAAATGTAAAAAATGAGATTTGTATCCCAAACACTATAGATCACATTTACTTTATCTTGTGGAGCTAAAAATGCTCCATAAGCTATAAATTCCATTACTTTAGCTTGTGAAGGTTAAAAATGATTCACAAGTTGCAAATTCCATTTATGCTAACTTGTGGAGGTTAAAAATGCTCCACAAGCTACAAATTCCATTTATGCTGGCTTGTGGGAACTAAAAATACTTCACAAGCTACAAATAGTTGACCTTTTTATCTCACATGCTACACATTTCAGCTCCACACTCTATGATAGCATGTAAGGAAGTGTGTAGGATTTGGGCTTTAATTTCATACATTGTACATTCCAACTCCATATGTTATGGTAGTGTGTAAGACAATGTGTGGGATTTGGGCTTTAATTTCATATGTTATACATCTCTATACCACATGTTGCACTTTGACCCAGGAACACCTTGTAACACTCAAAAACTATAATAGATTCCATCATAATAGATTTGAAGTCTATTTATTCTAAATTGAGCATTATTTTTGGGATCTATTGGCAATCATCTTTTCATAAAAATTTGTACCAAATTTGCAACTGAGAGATCACATAGTAGCTTTTGTAGTAATAGAATAGAAGCTTTTGTACCATTTTACAACCATTTATTAGTGCAAATTAAATGGGAGACCAATGAAAATTAAGTGCAGAACATAGCCTACCACCTGCACTAAATGTCAAGGATATTTTCATATTTTCAAGCTTTTAAAGCCCACTAATCTATATCTTCTGAACCTAATTATTTCCAAAAATTTATAGAATTTAACACCAAGTTTGTAATGTTTACTATTTCACCACATCTTCTCATTTTTCTATTCCTATCTTTGTGCTACATCTCATGTTCATACATTTTTCTGCTTTTATTCCATAACATTCGGTAATATAATATTAAAGTTCCTATATGATTGGCCAGATCATTTAAGGTGCTTTGGGTTATTTTTAAGGCCCATGGATCAATGGGTTAAACTATTTTACATGGGATCCTTTTTTTTCTAGCATTGAATTTTTCCATCGTTATAGTTTTTAGTGCTAGAAGGAGGACCTCTACCTAAATTCTTCACTAAAAAGCTATTGCAAAAACACAATTCTTTCTTTTTTTTGGCCTTAGCTAGTGAGCTCATTAGGCCAAAAAAAATTTTCTTTTGGATATTCCAACAATGTAGCATGTAGCCTAGTGACTAGTTTTACTTACAATTGTAGTTGTAGCATGCAAGGCTATAGCTTATAAAGCTATAGTGTGTAAAAGGTTATAGTGTATGAGGATATAGCCTATGAAGCTATAGCATATGTATGAATATGCTTTAAACACACTACAATTGTAAAAGTAATGTTTTAATATTTTTAAAAGTTTTTCTAGCATATGTGAATAAATGCAAATGGGTTGTAGCATATGAAGGAAAAAGGCCAAAAAATCTACAAAGTGCAAATGATGAAATAGAGATAGTAGTATGCCCTATAACTGCAAAGGTAGTGCTAGGTGTTGTGATAGTGCTATCCACTACATTGCAAGAAATTAATAATAATTTTCTTAGTTGCAAACTATAAGGAATAGGGGTAGTGCTGCAACTTTACAAGCTATGGTCCCACACACTATGAGCTTCACACACTATGAAAGTTTCACATGTTTTAGCTTCATATGTTGTGAAGTTTTACACACTAAATTTTCATACGCTGAAGCTTCACACACTATGAGCTTTATACACTACAAGCTAAAGCTTGTTTAAAACATCAAAAACCTTAGAGAAAATTTATAGTATTTAACCAATTAATTGGTTTCATACATTTTATGCTTTTTATTTCAACTATTATACCACACAACATAGTTTTAATGGCCCCAAACTAGGGATTTACTTACATATACGACCTTAAGAACCCAGCTGTAGTAGAGCATAGGAAGTTACTTAAGCAATTAGGACTTAGCCTAATGCATGTAAACATTGATGAACAATACTGCAACTTCATATGCATAAAAATCCAAGTACATTTATACATTTCATGTAAGAATTTTAATACCAAGCATCACTACAAGTTGACCTACAAGAATGGGAAGGAATAAATCCCTTCACCATATGACCACATCAAATTATCTAAATTTTACATGTACTTATAATCTTGATGACTAAGCCAAGCCTTTTCACAAATCAAGAACATCGAAGAGGTTGTTGAGGCTAGTAATGATCTAACCTATGTGGCCTACCAGAACTAGCACTTTAGGAGGGACAAGGATAAGACCAAACAAGCACAAACAACCATGGCTGAAGTAACAAAAGAGCCTATAAAAGGAGAAAGATGAAATTTTCCTTCACATGACACATCTTTGACCCATCTCAAACATCTACTTCATATGCTTCTAACTAGTCAAATCCTAACTTGAGCAGAAAGATAGGTCTAAGTATACAAAGTTTCCATAAATCCCTCTGAGCTCCTAGAATAGTTAATTAAAGGTAACCAAATTCAACATAAGAAACTATCTAAGGAATGTCACAAAAGGAATATTTGTCTTTGAGAGATCACTTGAGATCCAATGGTAGCAACTAAAGACAATTCAAAACTATCAAAGTACTACAAACTTGAGAGGTTCTAGCATTATCATCAACTAGCTAGTCATGATACCAATTTTTGCACAGTCCTTAAACATGATCTCTAGAAGATGATCAACTGTGAAGAGTTGATGTTGAATGAGCCGAACTCTCTAAACTCAAACAATAATTCTTACACCATCACCTCATTTATAGTAACCAAACAATCTAGTCCTTCTAAGCTCCCTTAATCTAGCACTTAGCATTAAAACCTAAAGCCTAGAAAACCCTTCATTATACAAGTACTACCTTCCATGCATTCCAAAGAACCTTTTGTGATACACATTCCCCCTTCAGTGTCATCAACATCATCATGCAAACAAAATATTATAAATTACTCTAAGGCTAGGAAATCATTTTTTATTATGGTGCCTCATCCATCTATAAACAAACTCATAACAACCTGTGACCAAGGCTTACCTAGTGTGGTCAATAACTCAATACTTAATAAATAATAAATCATCACTAGAGTGGTGATGAAAACAACTTGTCACTAAACTAATAGCTAAGCTTACTAAAGGTAGCCAACAACAAAGGGCATAGAAGCATTGTAGACACTTATGGTGATGTTTTTCAACCAAGTTGTCATTAAATGCCTAAACTGAGAGTCTATAAGCCTTTGACCATATAGCTTTAATGCCTTAGAATGGCCTAATTACTCTTGACCTTAAAGCTAGAAACATCACAAAGGATTCATTGGTCAAATTCCATGTTTCAAACCATGATGATGAGGAGAAGACCCTAAAACCAAGTTCCTCACTAGAATCGTAGTTTTCCCAAGACATGACTAAAGCCTTGCAAGGTAATACTAGAACTTTCACATGGCCTTAATTACATATAACATTCACATGTTTATTTTTAGTGTGATTGACCTTTTGTTTATAGGTTTTAATGAGCATAAATGTTATTGACAACTCTTGTGACCTACAACAAGTGAGCCTACATGATCTCATATCTCTTTTTTTCATCTCAAAACATGCAACCTTTGTTTGAATTTGCAAAGGACAAAATATAGTGCTGATGTTCCACTAGTTGTAACATATAATGACCTATGTTTGCTTGTAGCCCTACATAGCCTTTTCTAAACACATATATTCTTTGACTTATTTTTTTGTCATCTTGGAGTTTTTCTTGCAAGATGAACTTGCAGCTGTCGTAAAGATATGAATCATCGTAGTAGTGAGTTACCATGAGATCTCAACACATGAGGTTTAGTTTGCTTATTCGATCTTGTCAACAATGCGTACCTCCAATCACCCTTGTTAGCACTCCTAAGTTGTAGCCTCATAGCTAAATTATAGCCTTCCCTACCCTAATAACAATGAAAATCTATGTTTGACATTCATGCACCATGGCCATGTGACATGTCCTTTGATGTGCTCCACCATCAAGTTCATCAAATATAACACATCTCATTCAATGATAAAATGAAAATTCAACCTTTGAAATGAAGCCCAATGAAGGTTTCACTTCTACAAAAAAAAAATGGGAGAAACTACCAAGAAAGAAAAAGGCCAATGTAGCCTCAAGTTAGGTAAGTTAATAGCTCTCTTTCAAANTTGGAATTCTTATTAGCTTATGTGACCATTATTCAATAGACAATGTAGCCATTATCTCATCCCAAACTCTTGACATCCTAATGTGATCCTATTTCACCTTTTTGAGCACTTATTTGGATGATTTGATAGCTATAGAATCAAGTATGGAAAGGGAGTGTTGGTGATGAACCTACCACGATGTTTCATGTTCTTATTGATGTCTCTCAAATTAATCCTTAAAACATCAATGAATAGGGGCTAATAAAATACCACAAGGAAAATTCATGTTAAAAATGAAAATCCTTATATATGTGATCTGAAGGAAAAAATAATTACCTTATTTTTTCATCAAGAAATCCTATCATGTGGCCATGTACTAGTGGAATTTTAAGTTATTTTCAATGTAAAAAAATGAGATTTGTAGCCTACATGCTACAAATCCCATTTACTCTAGCTTATGAGGGATGAAAATGTTGCATAACCTTTAAATTCCATTTACTTTATCTTGTGGAGGTTACAAATGTTCCACAAGTTGCAAATTCCATTTATGCTAGCTTACAGAGGTTAAAAATGCTTCAGAAGCTACAAATTCCATTTATCTTAGCTTTTTGAGGCTAATAATACTTCACAAGCTACAAAAATTGATCTTTTTATCTCACATGGTACACATTCTAGTTGCACACACTATGGTAGTGTGTGGGATTTAGGCTTTAATTTCATACGATACATTTTCTAGCTCCACACACTATGGAAGTGTGTAAGGTAGCATGTGGGATTTGGGCTTTAATTTCATACACTATACATCTCAGTCCCACATGTTGTGGAAAAGTGTGAAACATCATGTGACACTTGGGTTTCAAGCCCACATTCTACACTTTGATCCAAGAACATCTTGTAATGCTCCAAAATTGTAACAAATTCTAGCATAGCAGATCTAAAGCCTATTTATACTAAATTGAGCATTATTTTTAGTATCTTTTGATAAAAATTTGTAGCACATCTGTAGCCGAGATATCATGTAATAGCTTTTATGTAATAGAATAGGAGCTTTTTCAACTTTTTACAACCATTTATTAGTGCAGATTAAATGAAGGACCAACGAGGATTAAGTGCAAAACACAACCTACTACCTATGCTAAATCTCAAGGATATTTTCAGGATTTCAAAGCCCACTTATCTATATCTCCTGAACCTACTTATTTTCAATATTTTACAACATTTAACATTAAGTTTCCAGTATTTACTATATTGTCATGTCTTCTCATTTTTCTATTACTGCATTTATGTTGCACTTTGTATTTATATAGTTTTCTGCTTTTATTTCACAATGTTTGGTAATAGAATATTAAAATCCTTAGATGATTGGCTAGACTGTTTAAGGTGCTCTAGATCCTTTTCAAGGCCCCATGGATCTACAAGTTAAACTATTCTACATGGGATCCTTTGATTTTCTAGCACCAAATTTTTCCATCATTACAACCATGCCTAACCATAATACTAAGAAATGGGAATAATTCATTCGATTAAAAAAGTGATTCTATGAAATCAAACATTTCATTCTAATTCTCCAATATCATAAATATTCACATTGTAAAGAAATAACTTTGGAAATTAAATATCAATTGACCACCATAATCCAAGCTTGTTACCAAAAGGATTAAGTACATAATACAAAAGAATATTAAACATGTCCAAGTTTGATTAATAAAATGGCCTACTAGCCCAAAAAACAACCAATTTAACATATATAGATCAAACCTCAAATTCTTCTTCTACCTTCATATCTTCTTCAAAATGTGTAGGTTTGGCTCCCTCATCATCGTCCCTACTCCACAGATGAACATTCTTCTTAATGTTAGCAACCCTTGTATCCATTAATGTGAGAGTATAACTCACCCTCTCCAACAAGGTCAAGATCACATGCTAGGTGGATTTTACTTCATAAAGCTATGCTCTCATCTCCTCCTAGTGTTTCCACATCTCATTAGCTCGAGGTGCCAACATGAAGCCTGCATCATCATATTCCTTAACAAAAGGACTAACCTCAATGTAAATCTTGAGAGACTGTGTAAAGGCATCCTTCTTCAGGATAGTGAGGTTCACCTTTGTGCCTATTTGGGGCTTTGATAGTCCTAACTTTCGTAGGAGAGCTAAAATCAAAAATTAAAAACATAATTTAAGTACATCATCATTGTAATGATACACCATGTACTTGATTGATAGGTAAGCAAAGGTGGCCTCCTCATTGAATTTCAAGGCCTTCATGGCCTAAAGGGCTAGGCTCAGAATGTAGATGGTGTGTGTTGATGATAAGACATTGGTGATGATCATTCTAGCCATCATGCAGTGCTTAGGGTGCAAATTTACAAAGTGAAGCCCCTAGGTCTACACCATGAAAAAATTAAACTCTCCTATGAACTAGTGGAAAAGATCATACTTCTTTCTATGATGACCTTTTGTAATTTCCTTGTTGTTAAATGATTGATGAGTGGCGAGGTACCCCTACACTCAACCATACGAATACGAGTGTAACACGTGTGATCCGGTTGAACTTCGCAGCCTAAGTGCCTATATGCCTCATGGAACACTTAAGGTTAATTATTTTTTGTCTTCCCAAAATTACTTGTATTTGTCATGGTGTATGGTTAAGTAAGTCTGAGGTATATGATTTTTATATCTTTTTATGTTTTATCTCCTATGCTAGTGAGGTGAAGGGTTGAAGAGACTAATTACTAACTCTAACTAACGAACTAAGTCTAAATTAACCTAGCATCAGCATCCATTCCCACTTACTGTACACACCCTAAAACCAATGCAACCATGGTTACCAAATGCTAGTCATTGTTGGGATCACCATGCGTAACGCACATGCTCGAAGCAATC
Source organism: Gnetum montanum (assembly GCA_015680685.1). Classification (NCBI taxonomy): domain Eukaryota; kingdom Viridiplantae; phylum Streptophyta; class Gnetopsida; order Gnetales; family Gnetaceae; genus Gnetum; species Gnetum montanum. Next base: position 85,636 of record MNCI01010386.1, read on the forward strand.
GTACTGAGGCACTTAACTAGGAGAGAAGGGTTGAGAAAGATTTAATTCCTAATAAATCATTTAAATGGAAAATAGTAAATAACAATAAATAAATCCTAATTAGCCTATTCCATGCACTACAAGGTTTATCCAAGAAGCTCGTCTTTATTGTCGTACACAAACTTGTGTTTGGGTACAATGTTTGCTCAAATAAAGATCCATTTACTTTAGGACTCCTACTGCGGGCACATGGAAAATATTCTATCTCTGGAGTGATCAATTTGCTAGATTTTCACTATGGTCTAAGCCTAGGATGGGAAACAAGGGAGAGCCACCTCTTATTTATAGATATGATGGTGCACTGCGATATCACGTACCCGATATCGCGAGGGATGCGATATCATGACCACCACGATATCACGGCCCATGCGATATCGCATCCCATCATACCCCCATGACTAAATGAAAACTCATCCTCAAGTTCCTTACAATAATATCAGGAAGGTATGGGATTATTAACTCAAATGGAACTAATGGGATGACATGTGAATAGATCATCATTACAAGACTCAACAAAATGGGTATTCATGACAACAAGAGTGAACACCTTATTACATTGACATCAAGCCTTATTTGGCAGCTTGGGAAAGAGAGAGAGAAAGAAGTTTTGCTGCTGCCAACACCAAGATTGTGCCTTTCATTGTCCATCCATAAGCGTTCAATCGATCTTGCTCCTTGCATAGCTATTTCAGCATCACTCCATTCCAAGTGTTCCCTCTAGATCCAATCCATTGTTGTATGATTGTCATCTGCACACACAAAACAATCTTATATTAGTAAGGGTAGATGAATTTCAACGCCATTGATGCCTTGCTTCGGTGAAAGGTCCATTGGCTGAGTTGTGGTATGGCTGATTACGGGTCTAGAGATATAATATCGATGACTACCAAAGGTGTAGGGGTTAGGAGAAAATCAAAAAAATTGGGCCCTGTACCCCCATGACTGATCACGAACCTCCGGTAGCGATAGGATGGAGAAAGAAAAATGAACAAGAAAGATGAAGGAAAAGGGACAACTATAACATTGATGAAATGGATGTCAAGATGGAAATGAACAAAATAAAATTAATTGCAAAAATGTTAGGGAAAAGAAGTTAACTGGTGCACCAAATAGGAATGTCAGTGGGTCCTCCCCAAAGCAGGCTCATGCCCTTAATGCCCTAATAATCCCACATTCAAAGAGTCTGTAGGCTCTAGGAATGTCATTTGGAACCAGATTTAAAGTCTTAGCCGCAGGAATTTACCAAAAAGAAAACAATGCATCTACCAAAATATACACTAATGATACAACTGTCAATGAAGTGAACAATGGAGAGAAGGATGGAGAGAAGAGAATGGAATGAAATCCCAAGAACCAAGTGGTGTACAACCCCTTGTGTAGTTCATTATTAATGTGACTTGGTAAAGCTCATTCCAACTTTGGCCTCAAACCAACCACATCTAATCACTTCGCATCAATGCATTCAGCTAATCCATCCCCTTGAATAACGAGAATGCCTCCCCCAAGAGCTACCACCATTCTAACGAAAAAAATGAGGAGAGAATGGGAAGCGAGGAGGGTCTTAGTTAGAGGGAACATTTTTATTTTTGTTCCATAACCAGTGCTTGTAGCCCAAATTATTATTTCATCTAAGGGGTGTGCTTGAAATTCTCACTTCGTTTCCTTTTTTTTTTGGCTTTTCTATTTTGTGTTTTTATGCGTGAGAACCACACCATGCAAAGACTTTTTATTTTTATTGACTCAGCTTCCCGATGATTGGGTGACATCAGAACGGTAAGAAAACTCAAGAAGAAAACATCCAAGCACCCAAGAGAATGGCCAACACAAATGCATCAAGTTCCCTTGAAGTCACACACTTTTCAATCCTTGAGTCCTTCCTTAGTTTGAGAAATGCCTAGTCACCGATTCGTTAAAGTTCTTATTTAGAAAGAGATTGTACATTTCCAAGCCAAGAGAGACCATAGAAACTGGTGCATGAATGGATGAAGTGAACTCATTTCCTACCATATCAAGAGAAGCATACCTTAGTATCAACATCATGAATTAAAGGTAAAAACCAAACATTATAAATCAATAATAAAATAGTTCATACCATCATGAAGAACACTTATTGAATGACAAACTTACAGGGTGGATAACACACACACACACAAAATGAAAAAGTATAATGATGTTGAAAAACAAAAATAAGAAATGTTAAAGAAATTTGTAAAACAAAAATGTGTAAGACAAAAACGTGTAAAACAAAAATGTGTAAGACAAAAACTTGTAAAACAAAAACGTGTAAAAAAATATGTAAAACAAAAATGTGGAAAACAAAAACATATAAAAAACACTAAAAAGAACTGAGGCCCCAAATGATTAGCATAGGTGGCCCTCTCCCCCATGACTAAATTGCAAGGGAGAGATCCGAAACAATGATCATTTGTTTGAATTTCGTAGAAGTGCCCAACTTCTCCCAATTAATGTTCTTAGATTAAAGGGTGGAAGTTGGCGACGCTCATATTCCAAGGTATCTATGTCTTCGTTGTTGGCATGGGTTGTTCCCCCAGTTCGTTCCATGCATATTGGTTTACTCTTTAGACCAGCTGTCAACCACGGGGTGTCTACTACTGGTTGTGTGGTTGCTACATACAGGCATCTTTGTCTCACAGCTTCAAGGGCACACCTGTTGCATGGAGGAGATGTTGTACCTTCCTCCATGTCATCACCCGATGAGTCACTATATGTGATTCACGAAACTTTCTTCTTCTCGATCTTCCATAAATGTTTACATTAGATATTTCCAAGGAAAGATCATGGATCCCTAGGTACGCATCTATCATACTTAGCCATGGCCTTCCCATTATAATTGGAAAGCCCTCTTCATTGCTATTGACCTCTATCACCAAGAAGTCAGCTAGGTAAGACCAACCACACAAAGTGGTAACAATGTCCTCCACCAATCCCAAGGGAATGGTGATGGACTGGTCAGCCAACTCTAGTTGAATATTGCTCTTCTTAAGTTCGGGCAGGTTCCAGGCTTGATACATCTCTCGTGAAATTAGGTTGACTCCAGAACCTAAGTCAAGAAGAGCCTTATGTGGTTTGTTCTCGGTGACTTGTAGGTAGATTAAGGGACTTCTAGGGTCAGATAGTTTCCTGGGAAGGTGGCCAACCTTAATCCAGTCGATTACGGTATGTGTTAACCTAATTGTATGCATGTAGCTCTGTTGTTGGACAGAAGGGTGCTCCAAAGTTTTGTTTGTTGGAGGAGTGGTTGTGGACTCAACCACTTGTTGTTGTTAGAGCTTGTCTGGGCTTTTGGTTCTGAAGAAAGGTATTCTCTTTTTACGGTTGTCAGAACCAGTAGCAGGTTGAATGTTTATAGCTCTCGTAGCATTACATTGTTGCGATTGAGTGGGGAGTTCCCCTTGCATTGTTGGAGCAGGTTGTATGGGAACTATAGGTGGAAGAGGTGTGGATGGAGTTGGAGGATGGAATGAATGTGGAATGTCTCCTGGAGGAGAAGGAGTCCTTCTAAAATACTCCTAAACTTGGTAGTGACGTTGGGGAGTTGTGTGACCCATAGAGTCACTTGGAGAAACTGGCTGCTACACATAATAACCATATGGATTGGGTTTCCAGTAAGGATACTATTGTTTCGGTAGTGGCATCCCCCATGACTGTGGGTTTTTCCACTGCTAATGCTACCCAATGGATTGTGGTGGAGTTCCACTTGGATAGTACATTAATGGTTGGTGGAACTGCCTTAGGTTACCTTGGGGATAAGGTAACCTTCAAGGTGTCTACCGTTGGTTAAGTCTTGAATTAAGTGCATACACCCCAGACTCCTATAGATGTGAGATGATTGGACAACATCCCTTAGGATGGTCATATTGGTAGATCTCACATCCACCATCATCATCTATGTCTGAGTCCACAACCTCATCAGCGGTAGTAATTTTCCCCTTACCCTTGTCACGTGCAGGGCCTAAATCTCTCCGCTTTGTCTTATTCTTATCACTACTTCGTTCCTCCTTAGACTCCTCTATGATTTTTAGGATAGTTTCAAGTCTGGAGTCTAAGGAATCCCACAATTGATCCACCTTAGCCTATATTTCTATTGTTAGTTTTTGAATCGGCAAGGTTTTTCTGTTCACCAACTCTTCGAGTGGTGACTCATCCTCCTCATCACAAAATTTCACTCCCTTCTTCTGAAGGGAAGGATCACAGTTGTGTTCTTCCACACTCTCTCTTTTTCATAGTTCACCTTCTTCTTTTGCTACTTATTCCAACAAGCTATGTATTTCATGGGCTCTAAGTTCTGATAGCCTCCCTTGGGCATAAGTCCCAAGGGTTCTTCTAGTCTCATACCTTACCCCATCTACGATGTGGCAAAGTTGATCTCGCTGTGCGTAACCATGGCCCGGGCAACAATGTAACAATGCGTAGTAGTGGTCCATGGCAGCATCGAAGGGTTCATGAGTACCTTGCTTCCATCCTTGGATCTGCTTACGCAAGTTAGACACTCTAGAGTATGTTTGATATTTATTGTTGAAGAGTTCTAACATAGTACTCCACCTCCTAATGGTTTCCGATTTTAAGGACCGGTACCAACTCTCTGCTTCCTTGATGAGTGTCTTGGGAAATAGCTTAAGTTTTTTCCACTCGTTCTCTATGTTTTGCAAGGCGTAGGCATCATGGAATGCCTATAAATGATGTTGTGGATTAGCACTGTATCCCCCTTCAAAGCATGGGATATTATTCATGTCTAAGCACTTGATTCGACTATCTTTTAAATGCCTTGTTGGTATTCTCACTGCCTCCATTATATCGAGCATACTTCAGGTTGCAAGTAGGGGCTCATCATGATCATCTCTTTCATGACACCTGTGATGTCTTCGTTGTTCCCTACTTTCCCTTCGTTCATGCCCTTATCCTCTCTTTCGACTTTCTCGTCGAGGTCTCTCATTTTTCCTACCTCTATCCTCACCATTATGCTCATGATGGCTATGCCCAGATGTGGAAGGAGAGGGTGAGTGATGTGAAGAAGGGGAAGAATAAGGAGAACCATCGCCATGACAATATTTCCTACCTTCTTTTCAGCTGCTACGGCCCCAATCGTGATGACGATCTAAGTGCCCATCCTTTTCATGTGTTGTTGTTCCCTCTGTGAATAGTTGGTGTTCACAAGGATCAAAACTAGTGTTATGTATCGTTGAGCATAGGTTCTGATACCCCACCTCCTCACCATCGTTAGGAGGGGGAACATCATTTAATAGAGAACTCGTTATAATGGGTTCATCATCTCTGATTTCACTAAGGACGTGCGGGACCCCTTTGCCCTTCAACAGTGTATGTTGGCTCTCCTTCTGTAAGTCCCTTATACGTTGTGTTGCTGTGGGATGATAATCCCTTGTGTCAAAGTCATCTATAACGTATTCAGCATAAAGCTATGTCATGCCAATCTCTGCCAAAGCACGAAGGAGCATGTTGGGGACTACACGATCCAGAGGTAACACAATGTTACCTTGCACGTCTCTCCAGCACATCTGTTCATCTTAATGGAAGATAAAAGTAAAGCTGGGAATATACTCATCGGGATGAGTATATTCCACCTTATATTGTTGAGGAACTGGTGGATTTAGGTTATGTGTTTTTGATTTCCGACTGTCTCTAGCATGGTCCCTAGGTGGTGTAATGCTCTTATGAGAAGAAGACATTGTTATTTAATTCAGTGTGTTAATTAACCGTTATATATTTTTTTTCGTTTAATTAACCCTAAGGTTTATTTAAGCTCCCAACGATGTGAATGATCTCTTATGTTCTACTTAGCACACAAACACTTAGTCCCCAGCAACAGCGCCAATGATGAGTGGTGAGGTACCCCTACACTCAACCATACGAATATGAGCATAACATGCGCGATTCAGTCAAACTCCGCAGATCCACAAACTAAGTGCCTACATGCCTCATGGAACACTTAAGGTTAATTATTCGTTGTCTTCCCAGACTTACTTGTATTTGTCATGGTGTATGGTTAAGTAAGTCTGAGGTATATAATTTTTATATCTTTTTATGTTTTATCTCCTATGCTAGTGAGGTGAAGGGTTGAAAAGACTAATTACTAACTCTAATTAACAAACTAATTCTAAATTAACCTAGCGTCAACATCCATTCCCACTTACCAATGAAACTGTGGTTACCAAATGCTAGTCGTTGCTGGGATCACCACGCGTAATGCATGTGCTCGAAGCGGTAGTACTGAGGCACTTAACTAGGAGAGAAGGGTTGAGAAAGATTTAATTCCTAATAAAGCATTTAAATGGAAAACAGTAAATAACAATAAATAAATCTTAATTAGCCTATTCCATGCATTGCAAGGTTTATCCAAGAAGCTCGTCTTTATTGCCGTACACAAACTTGTGTTCAGGTACAATGTTTGCTTAAATAAAGATCCGTTCACTTTAGGACTTCTACTGCGGGCACATGGAAAATATTCTATCTCTAGAGTGATCAATCTACCAGAGTTTCACTACAATCTAAGCCTAGGATGGGAAACAAGGGAGAGCCGCCTCTTATTTATAGATATGACGGTGCACCGCGATATCACGTACACGATATCACGAGGGATGCGATATTGTGACTACCGTGATATCACGGCCCATGCGATATCGCATCCCATCATACCCCCATGACTAAATGAAAACTCGTATGCAATATCGCAAGGGATGTGATATCGTGGCCCATGCGATATCGCGTCCCATCAATGATGCTACTACATAATGAAGATGGTGCCTCTTCATAACAAGTGATATTGTTATTATTACAAGACCCAAAAGGGCATGTTGTAATTAGGACCCAAAAAGGTGCATTGTAATAATGAACATGTCTCTTGAGGTGACCTTTCAGGGTTTGACCTAAAGCATTTATACCTAGGCTTAGAGATTGTGCTATGTATAGAGTGGCAAAGCTAGTACAAGCAAGTCATAAGAGCTAGGTGAAGTAGGATAAGAAGAGGACTAGCCATCCCTTTTGGCCAGTAATAGGCCTAATCATGATGGTAGTGCTAAATTGCCTCTATGGGATAGATGCAGAAGGAAGAAAATGCCAAGGAACACTCTCAAAGCATTATTTGGATACACAATTCCATATCAATAAAGCATTCTTTTCTTTCTCCTTGTACATTGTTCCTATTGTTTTCTTTACACATAAGGTTGAATGTTACATATATTTGACATTTGGTATATTGTCTTCTTATGCATAATGCCTAATATAATGTATATTTGATGTTTGCCATGACATTTAGGAATAGGATGTTACACCTTTGATTTAAAAATGTCTTCTCCACTGGAAAGTAGGTTGAACCACTCATGGAGTTGTGTTGCTATGATTTTAACCTTGGTTTTCCTCATTGAGAAAACTAGATATCTATCTTGGTGAGATGTTGCTTCAAATTCTGGTAGAATTCTAGGATTTTTTCCTAGTAAAATCAATCAATGAAGGGTCTGATGAATGTCCCACATCCCATTACCTCAAGCTGCTAATGGATAGCTACATCAATGTGTTCAAACCACTCTATGTAGTCCACCCCATGGTGATGTCAAGCTATCTTCAATCTTTCGTTCTTGGAAACCTGCAAGATGACAAGAAAATTAAAATTAAACATGCGAAAATTATCGTCAATCTCTTTCATAACACCCATTGTTATCTTTGCCTGTTTTTCGGTGATGGAGGATTCTACCATTTATAACTCCCACTCACGTGCAAAAATTGAAGGTAAGAAAAAACATATATCATTATCTATTCAAGAAAAAAACAAGAACATGCTCTAACCTAGCAAAAGAAAACTTACGTGACATGAGGAGAGGCGGTGCTTGTATGATGTGGACCCTAATCCTTGGCCATGATTCCTGGGTCTATCTAGAGCTTGGAAGAGCAAGAGAAAAAAGAGGTGAGAGAGTATAATCCTAGTGGTACGTAAGGAGGAAAAGATTGTGGGGGGATAAGGATTACCCCCACAAGCGATGGGCTTTTATCTTTCGGCCACCATCTTACTGGTACATATATTTTTTTCACGTTTTTATCGCATCAATCTTCATTAAGCAATCAACATAAATTGATAACTGGGTCGAACTATACTGACGAATATGGCAAGAATCGATATGATTATATATGTAGTTCTTAACATATTGATGTTCACCACAATTGCATTATTCAAACATGAAAGTTTTGAAAAAAAATTTCCTTTATCGATCCATATCTCTTTAGACGATGCAAATTAATATCACTATCTAATTGAATATCGAAGTTCATTCAGGTCACGCTGTTGAGACATGAAAGTTTTAGGAAAATTTTTTCTTTATTGATCCATATTGATTTGGTTGATCTTCCTCGATAACGTTATATCTTTATATATCAAGCTTCATCGATGAAATCTTTATTTTTATTTATAAGTTGAACGTGAATTTTTCCTATTGATTGAAATCACCAAAATCAATGTACTTCAATAACTGTTATCATGAGACATCAATATATCGACATATATCAATATGTTTGAGATCCTAATGACTCTCAATTTCCTAATGTATCTATAGACATCGATTCTATGATGTTCCTTGATAGGATAAACTCTCCTTTCATGGGTATTTGCACCCTACGATACATATTAATATAATTAATATAAAAAAGAATAATTTTATTTAGCAAATTTATTGATAAGCATTATCTCCTTCTTTAACTTCTAATCATTAAACATTGTTATTAAGGCTGGGAATCCACAAATAACTTAGTTAGGCAGGTTCTTACTAGAATTATTTGGGCTAAAACTTCTCCTCACAAGGTCTACTTCATTTGTTGGAAGGATGACTTACAATCTCAAGATTTCGACCTTTTCTAAGTTCTAAGGATCCGAAATGAATTTCTTTCAATTAACTCATTTCCTAACTTGATCTTGGATTAGCTTCCATGTTGGTTATGCCCTATTATCCCACTTGATTTCTAGTTGCTCACCCCTCCTAATTAATCTAGGCTATGTTCCTAACTTAGGTTAATTAGTTGAATTATTATTATGTGTTTGGATTATACTAGAGACTAGCCAAGAGAATAAACCAAAGAAAAAAATGTCATGGATTTTACATATTCTCCACTATGCATAATACACAGGTAAGCTTTGAGCTTCCAATCATTAGGATCCATAGTGCTTTTCCATAATAGGGATCTTGACCACTAACTCTTATGGAAGGCATGTTAGAAAACAATTGAAGGGTTAAAGAGTTTTAATTACTAGCGGATATGATAGCTGGTAGTCTTAAAAAATAATAAAGGGATATTGCTAAAAGTAAGAAAGTGATATAGAAATGGGAAAACATGTAAGTATAATAGAAAAGAAAAGCCTGAGAAAGAAAAGAACAACATTCCGTGAGGTATGAAGCAGCACAAGCTAAGGAACTAAATGAGCCAAGGGAAATGGTTACAAATGATAGTATCCATTAAGATATGTACTTAGATAATTATATCCTACTCATTCAGTATTATATCCTAGCTTAAAAGTGATGGCATCTTAAGTTGTTTTTAGTGATCATTGCTCCACCCATAGTCACTCTACTCAAAGAAGGGGGGTTTTATAGGATGTAAGAAAATGTGAGCTTTTAGCATCACCACAACTATAAGGTTCTTGTGGGAGTATGACTTTGCTTATGGTTGAAGGTTCTTATGGAGTCCTTTTTATTTTTCTCTTCTTTTCAATATTGTTTTCTTTTGTTTTTCACCAAAACTCTTTTATTTTTATTTTTGTTTTTGTTTTTCTTTACTTCTTCTTCTTTTTTTAATCTTTTCTTCTTCTTTTTTTCCCCAAGAGTATCTAAACTTGACTTGCATCAATTATGAGGTTCTTGTGGAAGCAAATTTCATTTTATATTTTTTTAATTATATGGGTTGGTTACATGGCCATTGATCTTGCTACATATTGTTAAATGCTTTTACCACATTAGAGGCTAGACCCAATATAACATACCTTTTCCACCTCATTAACCTATCCAAGTAGGTATCAATAGAACCATACATTGATAAATATTAGCCTATACTTGGCTATTTCACCTTTTAACTCATGGAACTTGTACCTAAGGAATATCATTTAGAAAATAATAATGTTTATTATATATATGATTTGTTTGTTTATTAGTCTAAGGCTCATCCTTAGATGGATTTTGGGTTTAAACCCACCTAACACAAGGTAGGGGGAGTCATCCTTCTTTCTCATATTCCAAACATGATGCTAATGAATTCTTTATAGTCCCAATGATGAACCATGATTTGCCAAGCTCCGATATCGGACCCATGATATCGGGTACACGATATCATGACCTAACTAACGATATCGAATACACAATATCGTGCCTCTTGTGTGGGCCTATAAATACACATGTGGACACACAGGAAAGTCAGTTAGGAATTAGTTCTTAGTTCGTCAATTTTTCAGTCATTTGTTAGTTCTTTTCAACCCTTTCCCCCAATGCATACCCACAGTGTGATGATTGTAATTGTACAGCACCTTTATTCGAGTGTGACGGACTTGGACATGCACATGACTGGCAATAAAGATCGAGATTACTTCATCATTATAGCATTCACTTAGTTTTAGTTGTTTAATTATTATTTATTTCTTTTGTAATTAATATCTGATGAGTGGCGAGGTACCCCTACACTCAACCATACGAATANACTAGCATCAACATCCATTCCCACTTACCATTCACACCCTGAACCAATGCAACCTTAGTTACCAAATGCTAATCGTTGCTGGGATCACCAAGCATAATGCACGTGCTTGATGCAGTTGTATTGAGGCACTTAACTAGGAGAGAAGCGTTGAGAGAGATTTAATAACCAATAAAGCATTTAAAGAATAAACAATAAATAACATTAAATAAAAGTCCTATTTAGCCTATTCCATGCACCACAAGGTTTATCCAAGAAGTTCGTCTTTATTGCTGTACACAAACATGTGTTTAGGTACAATATTTGCTCGAATAAAGATCCATTCACTTTGGAGCTCCTATTGCAGGCACATGGAAAATATTCTATCTTTGGAGAGGTAAAACTACCAGATTTTCACTAAGGGTCTAGATCTAGATGAGAAAACAAGGGAGAGCTGCCTCTTATTTATAGATATGATAGTGCACTGTGATATCGCGTGGGATGCGATATCATGGGGGACATGATATCGCATGTGTGATATCATGGCCCATGCAATATTGCATCCCATCATACCTCCATGACTGAATGAAAACTCATCCTCAAGTTCCTTACAAAATATTGGGACGGTATGAGATTATGGACTCAAATGGAACTAATGGGATGACATGTGAATGGATCATCATTACAAGACAAGATAAAACTGGTGTTCATGACAACAAGAGAGAGAGAGAGAGAGAGAGAAAGAAGTGTTGCTGTAATAAGGTGTTCATGACAACACCTTATTACATTGACATCAAGCCTTATTTGGTAGCTGAGAAAGAGAGAGAGAAAGAAGTGTTGCTACTACCAACACCAAGATTGTGCATTTCGTTGTCCATCTGTAAGCACGTCATCGATCTTGCTCCTTGCATGGCTACTTAGCACTGCTCTAGTCCAGGTGTTCCCTCCAGATCCAATCCATTGTTGTATGATTGCCATCTACACACACAACACCATATTTATATTAGCAAGGGTAAATGAATCACAATGTAGTTGATACCTTGCTTTGGTGAAAGGTCCATTGGCTGAGTTGTGGTATGGCTTATTGCAGGTCTGGAGATATAACAGTGGTGACTACCGAAGGTGTAGGGGTTAGGAGAAAATCAAAAAAATTGGGCCCTGTACCCCCATGACTAATAGTGAACCTCTGGTAGCGATAGAGTGGAGAAAGAAAAGGAACAAGAAAGATGAAGAAAAAGGGACAACTATAACATCGATAAAATGGATGTCAATATGGAAATGAACAAAATAAAATTAATTGCAAAAATGTTAGGGAAAAGAATTTAACTGGTGCACCAAATAGGAATGTTAGTGGGTCCTCCCCAAAGTAGGTTCATGCCCTTAATGCCCTGACAAACCCACATGCAAAGTGTCCATAGGCTCTAGGAATGTCATTTAGAACAAGAGTTAAAGTCATAACCGCAAGAATTTGCGAAAAAGAAAACAATGCATCCACCAAAATATACACTAATGATACAACCAGCAATGAGGTGAACAATGGAGAGAAGGGTGGAGAGAAGAGAATGGAATGGAATCCCAAGAACAAGGTGGTGTATAGCCCCTTGTGTGTTTCATGATTAATGTAACTTAGCAAATCTCATTCCAACTCTGGCCTCAAACCAGCCACATCCAGTGACTTCGCATTAATGTATTCGGCCAATCCATCCCCTTGAAGTAACAAGAATGCCTTCACCCAAGAGCCACTACCATTTTGACAAAACGAAGGAGGAGAGAATGGGAAGTGAGAAGGGCCTTAGTCAGAGCGAACATTTTTATTTTGAGTTCCATAACCAGTGCTTGTAGCCCAAGGGATTATTCCATCTAAGGGGTGTGCTTTGAATTCTCACAGTTTTTTTTATGTGTTTATGCATGAGAACCACACCATGCAAAGACTTTGTTATTTTTATTGCTCAGCTTCCTGATAATTGGGTAACGTCGAAGAAGCAAGAAAACTCAAGAAGAAAACATCCAAGCACCCAAGAGAATGGCCAACACAAATGCATCAAGTTCCCTCGAAGTCACACCCTTTTCAATCCTTGAGTCCTTCCTTAGTTTGAGAAATGCCCAGTCACCGATTCATTAATAGTTCTTATTTAGAAAAGGACTGTATATTTCCAAGCCGAGAGAGACCATAGAAACTGGTGGATGAATGGATGAAGTGAACTCATTGCCTGCCATATCAAAAGAACCATACCTTAGTATCAACATCATGACTTAAAGGTAAAAACCAAACATTAGCAATCAATAAGAAAAATAGTTCATACCATCATGAAGAACACTTAATGATGACAAACTTACAAGGTGGATCATACACACACACACACACACACACAATGAAAAAGTATAATGATTTTGAAAAAAAAAAGTTAAAGTAATTTGTAAAAAAAAACAAGAAAAGTTAAAGAAATGTGTAAAATAAAAACAATAAAACTTAAAGAAATTTGTAAAACAAAAATTTGTAAGACAAAAACGTGTAAAAAAATGTGTAAAAAAAAACTTAAAAAGAACTGAGGGCCCCAAATGATTATCATAGGTGGCCATCTTCCCCATGACTGAATGGAAAGGGAGAGATCCAAAATAATGAGCATCTATTTGAATTTCTTTAAAGTGCCCAACTTCTCCCAATTGATGTTCTTAGATTAAGGGGTGGAAGCTGGCGACGCTCATATTCCAAGGTATCTATGCCTTCATTGTTGGCATGGGTTGTTCCCCTAGTTCATTCCATGCATATTGGTTTACTCTTTCGACTAGCTGTCAACCATGGGGTGTCTACTACTTGTGTGGTTGCTACATAGAGGCATCTTTGTCTCAGAGTTTCAAGGGCACACCTGTTGCATGGAGGAGATGTTGTGCATTCTTCCATGTCATCACTCAATGAATCACTATATGTGATGCATGGAACTTTCTTCTTCTCGATCTTTCCATAAATATTTACCTTAGATATCTCCAAGGAAAGATTCCGAATCCCTAGGCATGCATCTATTGTGCTTAGCCATGCCCTTCCCATTATAATTGGGAAGTCCCCTACGTTGTTCTTAACTTCAATCGCCAAGAAATTGGCTGGGTATGACCAACCACACATAGTGGTAACAACGTCCTTCACCAATCCTAAGGGAATGGTGATGGACTGGTCAGCTAGCTCTAGTTGAATATTGCTCTTCTTAAGTTGGGGTAGGTTCCACGCTTGATACATTTCTCGTAAGATTAAGTTGACTTCGGAACCATGAGTCAAGAAGAGCCTTATGTGGTTCATTCCTAGCAACTTGGAGGTAGATTAAGGGACTTCCAGGGTTAGATAGTTTCCTGGGAAGGTGGCCTACCTTGATCCAGCCAGTTACAGTATGTGTTAACATAACTGTATATGTTGAGCTCTGATGTTGAACTGAAGCAAGCTTCGAAGCCTTATGTGTTGGAGGAGCATACCTAGACTCAACTGCTTGTTGTTGTGAGAGCTTGTCTGGGATTTTGGTTCTAAAGAAAGATCTTCTCTTTTTGTGGTTGTTAGAACCAGTAGCAAGTTGAATGTTTATGGCTCTCATAGCATTTCGTTGCTGCGGTTGAGTGGGAAGTTCCCATTGCATTGTTGGAGTAGGAGGTGTTATGGGAACTACTGGTGGAAGAGGTGTAGACAGATTAGGAGGATGGTATGGGTATGGAGACTCTCCCGGAGGAGAAGGAGTCCTTCTAAAGTACTCCCAAACTTGGTAGTGATGGTGGGAAGTTGTGTGACCCATGGAGTTACTTGGAGAAATTGGATGCTGCACGTAGTATCCATATGGATCGGGTTACCTGTAAGGGTATTGATGTTTAGGTGGTGGCATCCCCCATGACTGTGGGTATTGCCACTGTTGATGTTGCCCGATGGGTTGTGGTAGAGTTCCACTTGGATAGTACGTCAACGGTTGGTGGAACTGTCTTGGGTTACCTTGAGGATAAGGTAACCTTCAGGGTGTCTACCATTGGTTAAGTCTTAGGTTGAGTGCACACACCCCAGACTCTTGTAGATATGAGATGGTTGGACAACACCCCTTAGGATGGTCATATTGGTAGATCTCACATCCACCGTCATTTTTTATGTCCGAATCCACAACCTCATTGGAGATAGTTATCTTCCCCTTACCCTTGTCACGTGCAGGGCTTGAATCTCTCTACTTTTTCTTGTCCTTGTTACTACTTTGTTCCTCCTTAGAATCCTCTATGATCTTTAGGATATTTTCAATATTACTATCTAAGGAGCTCCATACTTCATCTAACTTAGCCGATACTTTTGTTGTTAGCTTCTAAAGCAGTAAGGTTTTTCAGTTCACCAACTCTTCGAGTGTTGACTCATCCTCTTCATCGCAAAATCTCACTCCCTTCTTTCGAAGAGAGGGATCACGATTATATTCTTCTGTACTTTCCCTTTTTCATAGCTCCCCTTCTTCTTTGGCTACTTGTTCCAACAAGCAATGAAATTCACAGGATCTAATTTCTAATAGTCTCCCTTGGGCATAAGTCCCAAGGGTTCTCCTAGTTTCATACCTTAGCCCATCTACGATGTGGCGGAGTTGATCCCGCTGTGCATAACCATGGCCCAGACAACGATGTAACAATTCATAGTAGCATCCCATGGAAGCATCCAAGGGTTCGTGAGTACCTTGCTTCCATCCTTGGATCTGCTTATGCAAATTAGACACTCTGGAGTACGTTTGATATTTATTGTTGAAGAGTTCTAACATTGTACTCCACCTCTTGATGCTTTTCAGTTCTAAGGATCGGTACCAACTCTCTGCTGTTTTTATGAGTGTCCTAGAAAACAACTTTAGTTTCTGGCACTCGTTTTCTATGTTTTGCAAGGTTCAAGCATCGTGTAATTCTTGTAAATGATTTTGCGGATCCACGTTGTATCCCCCTTCGAAGTGTGGGATATTATTCATGTCTAAGAGCTTGATCCAACTATCTTTTAAATGCCTTTTTGGTATCCTAACTGCCTCCTTTATATTTAGCATACTTCAGGTAGCAAGTAGGGGTTCATCATGATCATCTCTTTCATGACATCTATGATGTCTCCGTTGTTCCCTACTTTCCCTTTGTTCATGCCTAGATTCTCTAAACTTCCCTTGTCCTCTCTCTCGACTCTCTCATTGAGGTCTCTCATTTTTCCTACCTCTATCCTCACCGTTATGCTATCAATGGCTGCATCCTGATGTGGAAGGAGAGGGTAAATGATGTGAAGAAGGGGAAGAAGAAGGAGAACCATCGCCATGATGATGTTTCTTACCTTCTCTTCTGTGGCTTTGGCCTCGATCGTGATGACGATATGAGTGCCTGTCCTTGTCATATGTTGTTATTCCCTTAGTGAATAGTTGGTGTTCAAGGGGATCAGAACTAGGGTTATGTATCGTGGAGTGTAGGTTCTGATACCCCACCTCCTCACTATCGTTAGGAGGGGGAACATCTTTCGATAGAGAACCTATTATAAGTGGTTCACCATCTCCCATTTTACTTAGGATGTGCGGGACCTCTTTGCCCTTCAACAATGTATGTTGGATCTCCTACCTTGAGTCCCTTAAATGTTGTGTGGCTATGGGATTGTAATCCCTCATGTCAAAATCTCCTATAACTTACTCAGCATAGAGCTGAGTCATGCCGATCTGTGCCAAAGCACGGAGGAGCATGTTGGGGACTACATAATCCAGAGGTAACACTATGATACCTTGCAAGTCTCTCTAGCACATTTGTTCATCTTGATGGAGGATAAAAGTAAAATTAGGTATATACTCATCGGGATGAGTATATTCCACCCTATATTGTTGAGAAACTGACAGATTTAGGTTATGTGTTTTAGACTACCGACTGTTCTTTGTATGATCCCTAGGTGGTGAGTTGCTCTTATGAGAAGAAGAAGAAGACATGGTGTCTTATCGGTGTGCTATTTAACCGTTATATAATTTTTCATTTAATTAACCCTAAGGTTC
>MNCI01010386.1:102527-143760 GCA_015680685.1 Gnetum montanum
TTCACACCCTGAACCAATGCAACCTTGGTTACTAAACGCTAATCGTTGCTAGGATCACCAAGCGTAACGCACATGCTCAAAGCGGTCGTACTAAGGCACTTAACTAGGAGAGAAGGGTTGAGAGAGATTTAATAACTAATAAAGAATTTAAAGAATAAACAATAAATAACATTAAATAAAAGTCCTATTTAGCCTATTCCATGCACTACAAGGTTTATCCAAGAAGTTCTTCTTTATTTCCATACACAAACATGTGTTTAGGTACAATATTTTCTCGAATAAAGATCCATTCACTTTGGAG
The DNA here is from genome assembly GCA_015680685.1 of Gnetum montanum. NCBI lineage: Eukaryota > Viridiplantae > Streptophyta > Gnetopsida > Gnetales > Gnetaceae > Gnetum > Gnetum montanum. The sequence continues at coordinate 102,829 of MNCI01010386.1, forward strand.
CTCCTACTGCAGGCACATGGAAAATATTCTATCTCTGGAGAGGTAAAACTATCAGAGTTTTGCTAAGGGTCTAGATCTAGATGAGAAAACAAGGGAGAGCCACCTCTTATTTATAGATATGATGGCGCACCGCGATATCGCGTACACGATATCGCATCCCATCAATATCTCTCACCTTCATTTCCTATCTCTATTATTAATTTCAAAATGAGTACAACTTAACCATGAGAATTTAAGTATGACTACCTGGTAACCCAATAGCGTACCTAGGACATGCACTTGGTAATCCTAGTGGTAGTGGTACATGAGGTCCAAGATATGTATAGATGATTAAGGAACGAATACTCATCGTACTTAGGCTAGCTTAGATTCTCTCCTTTCATTTCCTCATAGTTAGATTCTCTCCCTCTCTCCTCCTTAGTCCAATTAAAGTTATTTTGCATTGCCTCTAGGAGTAGCACTAGTCCAAGTGGGAAGATAGCGAATTTCGATCAACGAGTAACTATCTAGATACCACAACTAGCCTATCTGTGAACTTTGACCGGATCATGCATGAATGCTCGTATTCGTATGGTTGAGTGTAGGGGTACCTCGGCACTCATCATTGGCACCATTGCTGGGGATGGTGCTATTTATTTAGATTAGTTATATCATACAAGATCACTGTAACGAAGCCTTGATGATATACCTTTTAGAAAGAAAGTAATTGCAAATAAGTCACACACAAATTTACAACAATGTCTCTCTCATGAGACTATGATAACACAACAACAAATAAGGTAATTCATTGGAGAACCAATGAATTATATGGAGAGGAAGATGAAGTTTGGAGTACTCAATATTCTACAAGGGTTGCCTATGTAAACAAACGAAGACAACATCATCCCAACTCACAAAGTCATAACCTACCTAGTGACGATGAACCCTTGCTGGCCACTAAGAGCCTAATGCATATACAAGAGGTTATTCGAATATCCCGTAGGCATCGTAAGGAAAGTCATCTACCCAGGCTTGATTTAAACAACTTTCCCAAGTTTTCAGGAGGCTATGATTTAGATCTACAACATCATTTACAAGCCTTCCATGATGCCTCTGTATGGAACAATATTGATAATGGATGGCAAAAACTTAAGCTATTTCCTTTGACAATCGTTGGCTAGGTAAAAGTATGGTATAGGTCCTTAAGACCAAAATCAATTCAACGTTGGCCAATAATGATAGAACTCTTCAATGAAAAATATCAAACTTATGCAAGAGTGTCAGCCTTGAGGAGACAAATCCAAGAGTGGAAAAAAGGGCAACATGAACCCTTGGACATGGCCTTAGAAAGATACTATTTGTTGTTAAACAACTGCCCAGGCCATGGATTCTCCAAGGAAACCCTAGGGATGTATGCCTAAGGTCAACTATACGAGCTACAGACCCACCAATTCCAAGAGCTTATTTAGCAAGTAGCAAAAGAAGAAGGAGAAATGGCTAAATGGGAGAATGTTGAAAGCTCTCAATAGGACCAAAATCTTGAATTAGCAAAGGTCCATGATCATGAAGAGGAGAAATTAACTCACCTCAAGGAGGTGGAATCATCTTTGTCAATACCACAATCATTAGATGAAATTGAGACAAAGATCAATAAGATGGCGGAATGGATGCATGAAAAATGTGGAGAATATACCAACACTATTAGAGGTAGAACCATGAAAAACTAAGAAGTAGGAAAAACACCCTTAGACAATCGAAAAGAAGGGTTGAAGAGAATAAGAATTTAACTGCTAATCATACGTATCAATGTAATATTTGCCTGTACAATCATCCCAAAGGTCAATGCCCAATCATGTCACATTTACATGAGCATTGGGGAAGAATGCTACATCTAGAGTTCGTACAAAAATACTATGTTCAATCATAGTGGCAAACATCCCAGTCATGGGGGAGGCCACCCTCAAACTAGTCACACCCTTCATATCATCCGAACCCAAGCATTTATCATGTTTAGCATCCTATTTCCCCAATTGGGTCAACATCTTCTATCTCACCACATTGTTATTATTCTTCTAAGTACTATAAGCCCGCATCCTTTCCAACAAGATCACCACCTCATGTGCCTTACACTTCTCCTCACCCTCAATATTCTCATCCTTCACCTCCTTCTACATTGCCACTAGTTGTTCTAGAAGGTTTTGCACCATAGCACCAACCCACGAATGTCACTTGCGTTGCTATTGTCAATAGCAATGAAGGTCCTCCACAACACCATAAGTGTCCTTTCTTTAGACGTGACCATAGGAAGGGACCACACAATTCCAAGACCACTGCATCCTCCCACTTAGCATAAGTTCAACACTATGGTGCATCCTTCTCCTCGAATCCAACGCCTTGTGTTACCTTATCAAGGCCACCGATCAAAACTCCAACAACTATGTGGCCCAATGAATATAGCCACGTAGGAATACATATCAATCCTTGCATACCATCTTATGGTCAAGGGTGCCATAGTGGGTCAACTCTGTATCAATTAAACTTATCTTCTAACTTGCCCCAATATGTCAACTTTAATACAACACCCCAATTTGGGTACATTCCAACCACAACATGTTTGGATATGACTAGGTCCCAATATTTTCGAAATGCATGGATCCAACCCTTCCATTTATTAATTCTCACTATGATCAAAAGTTTAGTTATGAGGGATATCCCCCATTCTAACAAATAGAATTAATAAATTTTTTTCATTTTCTTTAATTTTACAATTTTTTGTTTTCCAATTTTTCATCTTTCAATTTCTTGTTTTATCTTTTTATCTTTTTATCTTTTTATGAGTAATCTCATCTATGAATAAAGCACTCATGTGACTCATTGGTTGAGGTGTTGTTCTTTGCTATCAAGTCTCGAGTAACTAAGTATTTGGACAGTGAGCCCATCACATCCACCCAACCATTCCATTAATAAGAGGTTTTACTCTGGGTACGATGATATTCTTGACATCATTAAAACTTAAAGTAATTTTGTGCTCATTATACCTAGAGTGAAGAAGGATGGACCAAGAGGGAATGGCTAGGGTGTGACATCAAGGGGACTTGTGGATTCTCTTTGGTGACATTTGTAGGAGTTACCATGCAGCCTGGGTGTACTAAGATCCTTATAGATCTAATGAAAAATGGAAGTAAGAGTATTAAAGGCACCCAATAAAGTAAACCAATGCTATTCTAAGGGGGTCCCACTAGAAAGACATGCACCCATGCCTGAAGGTAGGTGGCTTCTCTAGATTATGCATCATCAAAAAAAAAGGAAGAGAAAGTGTGCCAAAGCAGCCAAAAAAAAACAACAAATGTGCTACAAAGAAATTCTAGATTACTCCTCCCTTAAACAAAACGCTAAGTGATTGTATGCCTTGCTGTCATGATGCTCTTATGGTTGTCCATTATTGAATGAAGCAATGCGATGTCACTGATCGAAGGATGGACTTGGTCTTGATTTTGGAGCGACAAGCGACAGGCTAATGACACATTAATCATGCCCTACACTCAAGATTCATTGTTCCCTAGGTCCATTACCTCATGTTCCAATCTTTGCAATCCCTTCTATGATTCATCCCATCTCATTGTTCATGAATTTTTGACTTGTGTCTTGTGTGGCATAGAATTCATACCTCATTGCGGTGGTATCTAACATGTGTGTGTTTTCTTACATCAGTATAGATTACATTTAACCCTTTTAGTGCCTATGGACATCTTCAAGGTGGTTACGCAAGGCTATTATAGGTTGGAACCTACTTTGGGGAGGACCCACTTGCGTGAATTTTGTAATTTATACTTGTTGCACACCACCACATTATTTTATACCTTCCAAGTACTTTATGGCCAATGTTATTCTTTCCCTTATCATCCCTCTAATTCAAATGTTCCTATGTACCAACACATGTCCTTTATCCTCATCCTATTCATGAATTTTATTGCCAGATTCTACCCCATTATGCCTTTTGTGCCTTCTGGTCTATTCCATGTTACCTTGAACCTCTCAAATTAACCTCAAATCCTTCATTTTTAGCCTTATAATTTCATAAATTCATCAATTTTATTAAATACCCTATATTAAATAGGCCATGATATCGGGTACCCGATATAAGGTCGAACCCGATATCGGGGCAGCGCTATTGGGTACGTGATATCGTGTCAACAAAAACTATATATATGGACCCTCCCCCCCCTGTGCACATCAACATCATTTTCAACTATTCGTCTGGAGGGAGTTTTTCAAATTTTCTCCACAAACTTGCTAACTTGCACACCTCTCGTCCAACAGTCCTAACCTAATCGCTAGCACTACAATTTTCATTCTGATCAAACCTATCTGACCCTAGAGTGTTTAGCTTAGTCATGGGGCAAGGGTAAATTCTCAGTTGTGCATAAATTTTCTAAAATTCATCATCATCCAAAGGTTACTATAAAGGCTAATTGACCATCAAAATGTTAAACATGTTGCCAAAATCAATTTTATCTCTTCACCCATACCAAGAGAGTTAAATTTTGAAGACGCCTAATCAAATTGGGCTGAACATCAAACTTTTCAAGGACATTTCCATAAAATTTCTTAACTCTAAATTACATGAAACAAGAAATGAACCCATTAAAGGTAAAAAGTAAAGTATAAATCAAATTTTGTAAGCAACCTTACTAATAATCAGCCCTGTGTAATTGCAAATAGTCCCTAAATGTGGAAAACAAGGAGGACCCTTTCAAGGTGTGTCCAAATGACCAAGCAGAGGAAGAGACCAAGCATCTCCCAAGGAATGTGTAGAGTAGGAGGAAAAATCATTCAGCATTCATCAAGAGCCTCCTGCTACTATGCAATCGGGATAGGCAAAAGGAGGAGTAGCTGAAGCGCCTGAATAGGGACAACATCTCATGTTGTTCCTGGAATGCATATAGGAAATCCACGAAAGGTCCATATCAGTAGCTATGATTGTGGAACTAAACTTTGGACCTTTCACAGAGTTCGCTCCTGAAGCTATTAGGGACCAACTTAAAGGGTTCCCATTATGGCCTATCCTCTCTAAATTGGTGCCTAGTACTTAGGAGAGACGTACCAATTTTGGTACAATAAAGAAGAAGGTACGACAATTGACATTTGTGGCGTGTCTGTAGATTTTTCTACCAAGGCCATTTTGGAAGTGTTGAATCTTCTAAATACAGGGCCAAAAGTTGCTCACTTGCCCACTCGCTCTAATGCTAATGCGCAAAAAATTTGGTTGAAAAGAACTCATGGTAAGGAAGATAAGACATATGGAGAACTGACGTTGGAAGAAAGAATATATTTCAAGATTGGTAGTTATCACATCTTTTCCATGAAAGGATTGAACAAAATCTCCATGTATGTAGCCATAGGAAGCACTATATTGATGGGCAAGGTTAATGCTAACCTACCCTAGTTATACCTTATGGAGATTCTGAGGTAGTTTAAGGAATGCAAGATAAGGAAGTTTGCATTGCCCTTCCCATGTCTCATTAGGAAGCTGTGTAGATGTGCTGGAATTCTAGGGTACACTAATGATCTCCCTAGAAAGGCCCAAAATGCTTTGTTTGCTGAATCGCTGAAGCCACCAACCCCAAGGAAAAGTGTTGGTGAGACACACGAGCCAGAACAAGAATAGACGGTGGGGCCCACTGCAACTCAAACTACAGGGCCTAGCCAACTCCCAAGCACAAGGCCTAGTCAACAACAAGAAGTAAGGCCTAGCACGAGCCAGCCAGACCAACCACCACCACCACCATAGGATTATCAACCATCAATGAGCCATCTTAGGGCCATCGCTGAGACAGTTAGTTGGGGAAGTCATGATGATGCCAATCTCTTTCGGGTCATTGACGACGCCATATAGCCCATAGTTTCTATAGATCGTGCACACGGTGAGGTGTCCATTCAAACAGGAGGAGGGAAGACACATTGGTCACAACAAATTTTAGGAAATGCTACATCTTTCCAAGTGTAATTAAAAATTGGTGAAGGGGCCATAGTAGTGGTCATGTAGCACCAAGATGCAGTGGGAGCCATAGAAGTGGTCACAGACCACATCAAAGAGTCCTTTAATGTCCCTATTGTGCCACCAGTGGATTTCACATGGATTTCACAGGAGCGCATGATGCTCAAACTCTGGTTAGTCCCTCAATGACTCCTGTAGATCATGAGAATGTCCTTGATCAGTTCTTGTAGATAAAACAAGTAATGACATCCTTGTTTGAGATCCCGCAAGATGTCACAACAACTCAATCAGACCTCATCTCCACCAAGGGTAAGTTGGCATGCGTAGGTGGAGTTGGAAAGACTCCAAGAGAAGCTTGCTGCCCTGCAAGCTGCACAGTGGTACCCATCTCAATTCATTCTCGCAAACCAATTGGAATCTTTTAGAACCGAGCAACTCAATAAATTATTGGTGGATAATAAAAATGTGGTAGAGGAGAAAGAGAAGGCTGATTAGGATGCTTCCAAAGTGCAAGCATAAGCATATGCACACGCTAAAGCACTTAAGGTCTTACAAGAAGAGAATAAATAGCTTGTTGCAGATAATCTTCAGTTGACCACTGTGGAGAAACAAAAGAATGTTCTCAAAGAAAATTTTTAGTAGCTATGAGAATAGTTAGTCAGGGTCAACCAGGACATGAATCGGTTGGCCAGAGAGAATCAAATCCTCTCAATGGAGGAGGTACATGCAATTCATCAAAAGATGGCCATTGAAATAAGCGCATGGCAAAATGAGGCTAAGTGACATGAAAAGTTAAAATAACACTTCAGAGACCAAGTAGGGATGTATAACCAAGTCATTGAAAAAGAAATTCATATGGAGGCCCACATTAACACCTTCAATGCTCAACACACTAATGGGCAAGCCATATTAGAAACATATGCATTCATCCACCAGGTAGAGCTAAAAAGCTAGGACCTGCAAGTACAGGATCTTACAAAGTACATAGAATTGGCAAACTTGCGATATGCCAATTTAGCCATGTTAATAGTAGGATGCCCAAGAATAGAGCTAGAGAAGCAAGTAGCTATCACCTATGCCAAATATGAAATTGAATTTGCAAAGCACAAGAAAACATTGCAAAGGCTAGAAGTTGGAAATTCTGAGTTAGAGGTGGTTAAGGCCAACTACCAAGGGTAGAAAGATGTCATAATAGACTTGGCTTGATAGCTTATAGATTACTAGGACTACAAGGATAAAGCCAGAGCCTATGAGGAGGAATGATGGTTGTTTGTGGCCTAGTACGTCAAGGAAAATCAAATGTTCCTGCAATTTCCATGTCCATGGGAAGTGCCAACTCCATAAAACATTGGAGCATCAGTGTGGATGGCACAAGACCCCCAAACTGAAGAGGAAAATCTACAAGCGCTCCTTCAAATTCACTAGATCCCAAAACCTAGAGCACAAGATAAGGGGAAGTGACCCATGAAGGAGCCACCCCCACCTAGAACCACATGAGTTCCAATAAAATTTTGTAATTAAAATTTTGTGTTCGTGTCCCAATTTTTTTGTATTCAATTCCCGACTGTGGTATGAATAAATTCCTAGTCAGTCAATTATCCCATACCTATCCACTATGTAATTAATTGGGCTTCTTCTCATTTTGTTTAACTTGAGTATGAGTTTTCATTCAGTTGTGGGGGTATGATGAAACATGATTTGTCAGGCTCTGATATCAAACCTGCAATATCAAATCCACGATATCGGGTATGCGATATCGTGACCTAAATAATGATATTGGATACATGATATTGTGACTCCTATGTGGGCCTAAAAATACACATGTGGATGCATGGGAAATTTAGTTAAGAATTAGTTCTTAGTCAGTCAGTTTTTCAGTCATTTGTTAGTTCTTCTCAACCCTTTCTCCCAGTGCATGCCCATAGTGTGATGATTGTAATTGTACGACACATTTATTTGAGTGTGATGTACTTGGACATGCACATGACTGGCAATAAAGATCAAGATTACTTCATCATTGCAGCATTCACTCAGTTTTATTTATTTAATTATTATTTATTGCTTTTGTAATTAATATCTCTCACCCTCATTTCCTATCCCTGTTATTAATCAAAGAATGAGTACGACTTAACCACAAGCATTTAAGTGTGACTACTTGGTAACCCAGTAGCGTACCTAGGACATGTGCTTGGTAATCCTAGTGGTAGTGGTACACGAGGTTCAAGATATATATGGATGATTAAGGAACGAATACTCATCGCACTTAAGCTAGCTTAGATTCTTTCCTCCCATTTCCTCGTAGTTAGATTCTCTCTCTCTCTCCTCCTTAGTCCAATTAAAGTTATTTTCCATTGCCTCTAGGAGTAGCACTAGTTTAGAACCACATCATACACCTCACTCTAGACTAAACCATACGTGACAACATAAATACTAGTCCAAGTGGGAAGACAGTGGACTGCGATCAATGAGTAACTATCTAGATACCACAACTAGCTCGTCTGCGGAGTTCGACCAAATCATGTGTGAATGCTCGTATTCGTATGGTTGAGTGTAGGGGTACCTTGCCACTCATCACCCAACTAATAACAAGACATCTTATTGCACTTTATATTTTTCAAGGTGAAATTTGTAGCTTATTAGTTTTCCCTTAATAATTTTTACATTATGCAATAAGGTATTTGCTTAAAATTACTCTCCATAGCTTTAACTTCTATTTGAGCATTTTTCATCATGTACTTTTTCTATGGGGTAATTAGGATCACTTAATTCAACTAATTCATCCTCTCTTGGTTCCTCTATTTGATGTTGATGGTAATGCTTAACTCTTTGGCCATTTACTAGAGAGTGATAGATAGATCTTTTATGGGTGCAATCAAGACACTTCCATTATTATGGAATTGTAAGACTAGGTATGAACCTTTTCACCGAGTTGTTAGTTTTCTTAGATATTTATGTAAACTCATATCATATTATAGTACTTTATCTCCTTCTAAGAAGTGTTTCTTTAGTATGTTTTTGTTGTTCATACACTTCATTTGTTTCTTTAATTATTCTTTTCTTAGAAAATGCATACATGAATAATTCATCAAGTTCATGTAATTGAGTCATTTTAAAGTCTTGATTTATATCCTCATCAAAACTAAGTTGATGTGCTAATCTTAGGGATTGATATTTTATTTTAATGGGCAATAAACACTATTTTTAATAAACCAATTAATAAGGTGAATATCCTATGTTTGTTTTATAAGTAATTCTATAAGCTCAAAGTGCATCTTGGAGTTTCCTAGACCAATCTTTCTTTTTAGCATAGATAGTTTTAGTTAAGATTTCTAGAATAATTCTATTGGCATTTTCCACTTGATCATTTGTTTGGGAATGATAGGTAGTGGCTATTTTATGTTAGATTCCATACGACTTAATGAATTTATCAATTATTTTATTCATAAAATGGGTTCCTTGATTACTAATAATTTCTTGTGGAGTTCTAAATCATGTTAAAATGTAATCCCTTAGAAAAGCCACAACTACCTTAACATCATTTGTTGGGGCATTGTTAGCCTCTACCCACTTAGTAAAATAATCAATATATACTAAGATATACTAACTTCCATTGGAAGGTGGAAATGGTCTTAAAAAATCTATGCCCCATACATTTAAAGGTTTTGTGATTAAGATAGGATTGAGTGAAATTTCTTGTCTTCTTGTCATTGCCCCTAAATGTTGATACTTGTTACATCCTTGGACATACATGTGAGCATCTTTAAAAATAGTGGGCCAATAAAACCTACTTTGTAATATTTTTATAGTTGATCTACAACTATCAAAATGTCCACCTCCAAGGTCATCATGACACATGTGTGGGATTTCTTATTGTTCTTCTTGCACCACACATATTCTAGTCTTGTTGTCCTTACATATTGGATAGAGATAGAATTCATTTCAAATATACATAGAGATGCTTCTTAGAAAAGATTTCTTTTTTTTCTTGACTCCATTGAGTTGATGTTTTCATTGTGGCCAAGTAATTTGCTATATCCATAAAACAAGGGTCTTTTTTTACTAAAAATAGTTGTTCATCAAGAAACTTATCATTAAAAAATTCCTTTTGTCCTACTTTCCTCTAGAGTTTCAAATCTAGAAAGATTATTCACCATAATATTTTCTCTACCCATTTTATCTAGAAAATCAAGATCAAATTCCTAGAGTAGAAGACACCACCTCATAATCCTAGCATTTTCTATTCTTTGGTTGGCTAGAAATTTTATGCCTAAATGATTAGAGTCTAAACTTATCCAAAGCATAATCAATGGCTAAAAGTTCCTTCTCTATAATAGTATAGTTAAATTGAGATTGATCTAAACTTTTGGAAACATGGTAAAATTACTCTTTGTTTATTTTATATGTATTGGCCCAAAACTACCCCCACAACTGTATTACTAGCATCACACATTAAGTCAAAGGAAAAATCCCAATTAGGTTCATTAAGCACTAGAGAAATAGCTACTATTTTCTTAAGTTTAGAGAATGCTTCTTGGAAATCATGAGTCCATAGAAACTAAACATATTTTTCTAAGAGCATATAAAGAGATTTAGCAATCTTTGAAAAGTCCTTAATGAATTGTCTATAATATACAACATGACCTTAAAAAGGATGGAAGTTTTTTTAAATTTGTTGGCTAAAAGTATAAAGATTACATTACTTTTTCATCATCCATTTTAATTCCATCCTTAGAGATTGCATGTCCTAAAAGTACACCACTTTTTACCATCAAATGACTTTATTCCCAACATAATTTTAAGTTTTTCCCTATACATCTATTCAAGACACATCCTAAGTGATCTCTATATAGTGAAAAATCATCCATAAATATCACTACGTATTCCTCTAACATATCAAAAAAGACTAATATCATTGCCCTTTGAAAGGTGGTGGCTACATTACAAAGATCAAAAGGCATTTTTCTATAGGAAAAAGTACCCTATTGATATGTGAAAGTTATTTTATGCTAATCTTCTAGTGCAATGATCATCTAGTTATAATCACTAAATCCATCCAAAAAAAATAATGGTATTCATGTCCTTATAATCTTTCCAAAATTTGGTCTATATAAGGTAGAGGAAAATGATCTTTTTTGGTGCTTTGATTAAGTTTTCTACAATCTACACAAAATCATCATTTTTCTCTCTTTTTGGGTACTATCATTGAAACACCTCAAAGAATATTTATGTTATGGATAAGAAGCTTTAAAGCCAAATTTACATTGTAATTTGATGGGAATTTAAAGGTAGAAACAATTATCTTATTTTCCCATCAAAAATCCTACCCTATGACCTTGTTTCAGCAAAATTTTGAATAGTTTTTAATGTGTAAAATGAAATTTACATCCCACAAGTTGGAATAAATGATTCCAATGTGTGGAGATTTAAAATGTTAATATGTTGCCAAAAGTTAGTAGCAAAAGCCAAAAACGTTGGTGGTTCATGTGTTGGAATTTAGACCATGAAAATAGCCCAAAATGCTACCAAATTTGGCAGCAAAAGTCTCACATGTTGGCAGCCTATACCAAGCAAATTCGGGCCTTGAAAATAACCCAAATACACTACCAAATATTGTAGGAGAAGATTCACACATTGGTGGCCCATATGCTATAGTTTTGGGTGGTAAAAAGTGTCATATGCATTGGTATTTCATAGTCAAAAACGTTGGTATGCCACATGTTGCAGATTTTCACCATCGAAAGCATAAAAAATGTTGCAAGGAATGTAAAAAATTTAACAAAAATCAGCCAGAATTAAGTCATCAAAAAAGTAGCAAATGAATGATCTATTTAAATCAAAATTTGCATCATTTTGAGGATTTTGGGACTTTTGGTTTTTTGCAATTTTTTCAAACTTAAGATTTTTGAGAGAGAGATTTGAAAGTCTAAAGCCATCTTCAAGAGAAGATTGTTAAGAGTGTTGACATCCTATTGCAATGTACGAGTGAACCTGTGAACTAGGCACATTTAGGAGGACAGTAGAACACGCACTACCCACTCATATACCATATTTTCATCATCATTTTCAAGGAGCTGTGGAATAATTGAAGTTCTAAATTTTGTACTCTTTGAACCTTGTGTTTTCACAACATTAATATAAATCATTTGCAATGTTTTGGTTTATTTGTTCATTGTTTTCTACAACTGCATTCTAGCATAGGCTTTGGTATTTATGCATTTTCCAGTAACAGATCTCCTAAGTCTTGAAATAATTGACAAGACTGTTTGAGGTGCTATAGATCCTTTTCAAGGCTCGTGGATCCCAGAGATAAACTATTTCGTGTTGGGATTTTCAATTTTCCAATAGTAAATTTTCCATTTGTTACAGTTTTTAGTGCTAAATGGAGGACCTCCACTCAAATTATTAATCAAAACCCATTTGCAGATTTTCTACCTATTTTTTTCTTTACCTATTAGCTTGTTTTTGCTATTAAAATACTATTTTGAGTTTTTGCAAAACCTAACATATGAGCTAAAAATGAACCTTACCAAAATAAAACTTTTATCATTATTTTTGTTTTTGCATTGCATAGCACTGCCTTAGTTTCCTACACTTGAAAAATTAAAAATTAATTTATATAGTGATAGTGCATAGTGTTGCCTCAACTATCTTCTCTTGATAGTAAAAAATTAATTTTTCCCATAGTTGTAGTGTCTAGCATTACTCTTATTTGCTGCATTCATAGGTTGAAGATTCTTTTTTTAATTGTGGTGAGTGTTGGTTTTATTTTCCCATGTATTTGTAGTTTATAATTTTTCTGTGTCTAGTTACGTACATTATAGTAGCACATTTTGTTTTACATGGCATTGATTACATATTAACAAAATTTTTGAAAAAATTTTAATCTTTCATTGTAGTTACAGTTCACACGTTAGATTTTGACAAGTTAGAATTCATACACGTTATAACTCCCATAATCTATAGTCTCACAAGCTATAGCTTCCCAGGTTGGAGCTCTTACACGTTATAGCTCCAAAAGCTTCAACTTTCACAAGTTGTACTCTTACATGTTGGAAGTCTCACATGTTAAGGTTTTCACAAGTTAAAGCCTTACATGTTGAAGCCTTACAAGCTGAAGCTTCACATACTGAAGCCTCACATGCTACAAGCTTATATGCTATGAGCTAAAGTTTGTTCAAACAAAAACAGAACAACAAATACAAAAAAAAAAAAAACCTTACATACTTTATCAATTTAATTGGTCCCCTATATTTCATGCCTTTTATTTAAACAATCTTACTACATAACATTGTACATATGTCCTCTAACTAGGAAGTTGTTTGCATCTACGATCCTATGGATTTGTCTAGCGTAGAATGTAGACAATCTCTTAGGCATATGGGATAAGACTTAGCCTATGCGAATATCAAAAAATAGTATTACAATTTTATCTATACCAAAATCCAAGCTGGGTTACTTATCCCACACATAATATCTAAATTCAAATGTCAGTTTGAGATTATTTGTATAAGTAGGAAAGAATATATTTCCTCTCTGTATGATCACATTAAACTAATAGATTTGCATATGCACATGCTATGAAAATTAGTAGACATAGGTGAGGCAAGTGAAGAAGTTAGCTCAGACCAAAACCAAGAGGATCAAGATGAGCTTGGAGGAGAGTATGAACTAGCCACATTTTTAGGGGACCTTTTACAATGATCAATTCCAACAGAGATCACCCCCAATACTACACCACCTGTATCCTCTATGAATCAAGTTTCTCCATCCACCTCCTTGTTTGCTTCTATGTTCACCCCAACACTTGTTATCATAGCATGCCAATCTCAACCAACTTTTCACTCTACTTCCTTGTTTACAACTATGTCTTTTGCAACTTAGCCTTGTTCAGTATGACCATTACTAGTGGTATCTACTACACCACCTCCTTTCATCATAGTGGTAGGGCCCTCTTTGGGACCCTAGGCATCACAAACCTTCAATAACCCTTTTGTCCCCTTCATCTTCCATGTTTCTACCAAAACATCCTTCTTCCTATACAATCCCCTTGTGATGGTAGTTACACAACCTCTCCCATTTATACCAATGCCCATAGCATGGCCTAAAGCCATTCACACTTCTCCCCAACCATTAGTACAAACACTACAACCTATAGGGATGTTCCAAGGCTTGGATCAAGCATTCCAGATAATCCAGGACCTCATTAAAGAGCTATAGAAGCTTAAATCTAGTACAACACAAATGGTAAAAGTTGTGGACATTTACCAAGATGATCCCATTACCCCTGTCATTTTCCAAATCATAATACCCATGGATATCTATTCCAAGCTTCACCAAATATGATGATAAAGGGAATTCTAATACATACTTGGTCACCTTCTTGTTTTAGTACCTTCTATTGCAAGCTTGGCCTCATACAATAGTACGTATGTTTCTTATATCTTTGAAAGGTAAGGCTTTGGAATGGTATCAAACCTTAACTAGGGGTTCTATATCCTCCCTTGAAGACTTAATAAACCAATTTGTCAACCACTTCAGATACAACTTAAAGCCTGATACAATAATGGACCAACTCATAAAGGTGAGGTAGGGGCCACTTAAACCTATCCAAAGATTCATTTAAAGATGGAACATAACACTTAATAAGATTCTAGAGCCCATCTCTAAAACCCACCTTTTGGCTATCTTCAAGGGAATGATAAATGACTTCATCAAGTGAAATCTCTAGTACTTAGAGCCCTGATCACTAAGCCAAGTCTTTTCACAAACTAAGAACATCAAGGAGGTAGCTGAGATAAGTAACGATCTGATCTAGTGATCTATAAAAACCAACACATGAGAAGGGATAGGGAGAAAACTAAATAAGAACAAAAAACTGTAGCTGTAGTAACAAAAGAGCCTAAACAAGCACAAAGGTAGAAATCACCATAATGTAACATGTCATTTGACCCATCTTAATCATCCACTTCATATGCTCCAAACCAACCAAGATCAAACTTTGAGTGAAAAGACCAATCAAGGTATACTAGGTTGCCTATGAAGCCCTTTGAGCTTCTAGAATAGTTGATTAGAAACAAATGTATTCAACTAAAGTAATTATCTAAGGAAGCTCATAAGAGGCATGATTGTATCTATGACATAGCTAGAGACTCAACGATAGTAACCAAAGTCAATCTCATAGTTCCAAAGTCTTTCAAATTGGATAGGTTTTGCACTATCATCAACTAGTTGGTCATGGCACTGATTTCTTGTTAACTCTTAAGGATGACCTCTAGAAGATGATCGACTATGGAGAGCTACTATTGAATCAGGCCAACTCTTCAAACACCAATAACAACTCTTACATCATATTCTCATTCATAACAAAAAATGGTCTGATCTTCCTAGGGAATTGTTTGTTATCAAGGTATCACCTTAGCCCCAGAACATAAAGCCTAAACCCCCCTTTATCATTAGGATATCACCACATTCAACCTCTAAAAATCCTTTTGTTATATGTGTTCCACCTTTAGTGGCATCAACATCACAACCCAAACCACACATTACCAATCCTTCTAAGGTTAGGAAAACATTTTTTATTAGATTCTCTCCACCTTCAACAAGTAAACCTACCACAACCTATAACCAAAGTTTACCTATAGTGGTAAATAACTCAATGCTTAACAAGAAGTCATCATTGCAATAGCAACAAAAATAACTTGTCCACAAATTGATAACTAAGCCTACCAAAGGTAGCCAACAATAAAATGCTTGGAAATAAGTTCACCCATCGAGAGATATATCAAGATTAGCTACACCAATGGACAAGGGGCCCAAGCCACATATGCTAAAATCTGAGCCAAATACTCTAGGAAGAATGGAGGAAATTAAGATTACCAAGGGTGAAAGATCACATGTCAATGAAAAGAATTTCCTCACAACAATAGAACAAGCCAAATCCTCCCTCAAAGAAAAGAATAGATCGTTGAACCTATACGACCTAGTCATGACTTCTCCTACTTATAAAGACATGCTAGCTCAAATGTTGACTTCTATTCTTGTGAGTAGAGACATGCCTATCAAAAAAATGTTCATCAACTCTATCATTGAGAAAAATATTCTTAGGGAAAATCGACATCAATCCATTCTTAACTTTCATGATAGTGAGATAAAGATTGACTCACAAAATAGAGAAGTACTATCTACTCCTCTCCTCATTACCATACATGTTGGTAAGTACAAGTTTCATCATGTTCATGTAGATGATAGGGCATTGACCAATGTGATACCATACACTATTGTTAAGAAACTAAGGTTAATAGAAAACATCCAAAAAACCACTACATTAACATTCAAGCTGTTCAATGGATCATGAATAGTGGTACGAGGTTCTATTAGCTTGAACTTTGTGGTTGGAGAATAATTCCCTACATTTGTTAATTTCTTAGTAATTGAAAAGATACCTAGTTTCAACTTGATCCTAGGGAGACCATGGTTAGTGAAGCTTTAGATGGTCTCATCTCCTATACATCAAGAAATTCACTTACCATATGAGGGTGGTAAAATTACCATTTGAGGGGATAACACATTTCTACCATTTGTCAATAATATTAAAATTGACCAAGCTTCAGAGGTGGATCTTTAGGATGAAATTCCTAACGCTCAAGCTAGGGTCAAATACAACGACAATGTTAATAATGCCAAACCTACAACATTAAATGATCAACAAAAATACCTTCTGATTGCCATATCAAATGGGAAGAATGATAAGTGTAAGATTGTACAAAAGAAGGCCCTTGATCTATTGGAGTTTAGGCAACAAATACATTATAGATGTCTTATCCCTTCTTTTTTCAATGGTCATTTGTTTACCTTTGCAGCCTTACATCATGTTTCATTATTTATTTTATCTTTATATACTATTGCAAGGTTATCACATACATGCTAGACAATTGTTGTCACAGCCTAAAATTGGCAACACAATGGCCTGCCAAAGCCTAAATCTAGTAAAATAACAACTTGCCAAGGCCTAAAACTAGTAACATATTGGCTTGTTAGGGCCTAAAATTGGTGGCCTATTAAGGCCTAAAACTAGCAAATTTGTGACCTTCCTTTTATCTCCCTTATGCATACATTATGACCTATTTGCCTCATCATATTATTTAAATTTTTTTCTTTAAAAGGTATGTCTTGTTTTGTATTCTTACATTTCTCGTATTACCACTAAATTTTTTTTCATAACCTCATTGTTCTAACCCATAGCCTTTATGTAAAGAGTATAACACATAAAATATAAAACATAAAACATAAAAAAACCAAATTTTTAAAATCAAAACAGTAGCCATAGTCACACTATGTGACAATGATAGAAAATAAATGTCCATAGCCATAGTTGCACTATGCAACATACAACAACAAAAATAATACATAGTCTCTAACGCTCTAATAGCCAAACAAAAAATAATAACAATAATGAGGTAGCTAAAATAACAAAGTATAATTGGTCCATCGATCAATATCATCATCAATAGAATATAACTAAACCATAGGATGAGGAGGAGAGTCATCATTAACATCATTGCCAATGCCATCATCACTATTACATGGGGCTTGTAGACAATGAAACATACAAGCAATTGGTAACCATAATGACCAAAGAACATAACTACAAAACAACAAAACAACTACAATAGGATAACTTAAAACATATTTTCACAAACCTCAAAATCTTTTTCAACATCACATTTTAGTTATTACTATCTAAGAAAGTAGAACAAGAAAATAGGCTCGTTTTGTTAGGAATGTATCCCAACAATAGAGGCAAAGTGGTGAGAAAGGAAAGCCAAAAGTAGAAAAGAAAGCAAACTCTAGTAAGACATCAATGCAAGAACTAGGCAGAAAAAAATATGAATTGACCACTGCCTGAATATAGCCTCCCCTATAAGTGCAAGAGTCCTCTTATTCCTCCATGACAACAAACCATTGAAATGAACATAACATTAAGAGGAGTTTAGAACCCCAGTGAATCTCTATTAGTCTATCCATCCAATGTAGAGAACAAAAGCCCCCATTTGCCAAATTATTCCTCAAAATTGTTTCTACTGCCCCTTCTTAACATAGCCAGATAACTTATGAAATAGTTCTGAAACTTATGCATGAGCACACGAAGTTCCGATTACCTTCCCATGCAGCTCCATATGGATTTGGTAGTGGACAACAGTCTGTAACTACCTTCCCTAACGTGGATGATGCCAACAGTTATTCGATTGTTAAGCCAGTTCCTGACTCATCAGCCAAGAAAGAAGATACAATTCCAAGTGGAAAGATAATATGGTTGCATCACATGAAAACTCGAAGATGGCTTCACAGTCATTTGCATGCTTCACCATTAACTGGTAATTTAGAGGTGAGTTGCTTTGGAGGAGATGATCAATCAGACACAGGGGACTTATGGAGGATGAAGATAGAGGAAAAAGGGACAGTGTGGACTAGGGATCAAAAGATACACTTACAACATGATAACACTCAAGGTTACCTTCATAGCCATGATAAGAAATATTCTTGAATTGACGGTGGTATGCAAGAGTTTAGTGGCGTTACAAAGAGAACACCTGATAATATCTGGTTGGATGATGAAGGAGTTTATCTTCCAGCCTCTGCGGAAAAATAATCTTCTTTTTAAAAATTTATGTTGTTTAAAGGTAATTGTAGCAAGTAATGAGATGCAGAGTTGACGGGCATAACTTTTACAATGGAAGACCATCCATCGGCATCAATGGTCGATGTCGTGGGCTTGGGATTATTCAGGTCACCCTTCATAATCTACGCTATGCATATGCAAATCTCTCCAGAATGATTGTGGGTAGAGCCATGCCGCTGTGCTGGCTGGTCCAGCACTTTCATCTCGGCGTAGCTCACAACGCAGCTGCATGATCTGGCTTTACTTTGCAACGTTGGTGCATATCCAGGACTCGGTGTTAGCATGGCTTCTGCTTCCATCATTTTGTATCCCTGTCCAAATATCGCGTTACGCAGATGCCGGATCAATGCTTGTTCGAGCTCCCTTCCCAGAGGCACTGCTCCTGACGTCACTAATCTTACCGACGATAGATCATATTTGTCTGCCATTTTGCTTTTGGTCATGGCTAGCACGATTGGCAGAAATATGGCTGATATGGTCACCTAATGGTGCTGAATGCTTTGCAAAAGCGTGACCATGTCGAACCTGGGGAGGACAAGAATGGCTGCCCTGACACGTAGAAAGTAGAGCATGAGCGTCCTCATTGCATATGTGGAACCACAACAGTACACACATAGTGTAATAGCGTGTAGAACCTTAGGCCTTGCCCACATGTTGAAAAATCACCTGCTAAACGTGTGGGCCAATGTATAGAACCATAGGCCTTACCCACACATTAGAAAACCACCTTTTAATGTGTGGACTAGTGTGTGACGACTAGGCCTAGAATCTTAAAACTACCTATCAACATTCGGGATAAAATTGGAAAGTTTCTAAGTTCTAGAAACTACCATTCTCACATGTTGGAAAACCATGCCCTAACATATAAGCCAACAAATGGGACAAAATGGAAAAGTTTCTAAGTTCCAGAAACTTTGGGCACCCACAAGCTAGCATTCCAAATCCTACACATTGAAAAACCATGTACTAGCATGTGGGCCAATGTATGGGGAATAGAATTAGAAATTTGCCATATTAAATTTGACCACGAGTTGCCTAGGTGATGAGAGCAATTACTCTAGCAATTATTCTAATTATTAGAGCAATTATTCTAGTGGTTTATTCTAATTATTAGAGTAGTGACTCTAGTGATTTATTCTAATTATTAAAGTGGTTACTTTAGCGGTTTCTTTAGCAGTTATTCTAATTATTAGAGCGGTTACTCTAATTATTAGAGTAGTTTCTCCCAAGCCTATAAATACAGTGCCCAAGCGCACAATTGAGAAGGAAGTCTTTTAGAAGTCAAATAGTGAAACTCTTGTAGTCTGTTTGAAAGTTAGAGTATTTTCCAAGTGCCTACAGCAGGAGGTCTAAGTGTGGATGGATCTTTATTCGATCATTGTGTACCTGAGCACACCTTGTGTACGGCAATAAAGACAAGCTCTTCGATTCATCCTTGCAACACTTGAGATTTGTTTTCTTACACATTTCTTTTATTTTATTTTCTCATGCATTTATTTTATTTTATTTTATTTTATGCACTTTACATCACTGTTATTAGCAATAGCACAGCAATTCATTTTGATCAATTAAGAAAATCGTTAAATTACACAAGCACGACCACTTCAAGCATACGTGTAATGCTTGGTAACCCAATAACGATTAGCGTTTGGTAATCCCAGTAGTGTTGCACTAGTTCACGATGTGTACAGCAAGTGGGAATGGATGCTAGTGTTAAGATTAGTTAGAACTTAGTTAATGAGTAGTTAAGTTAAATTAGTCACTTAATTACCTCTCTCCTTCCCTACTAGCATAGGACATAAAAACATAAAAGTTATAAAAATCATATGCCTTAAGCTTACTTAACCATACAATCATTACATACAGGTAAGCTTTGGAAGACAACAATCAACCAATCCGTCCTTGTTCCACGAGGGCGCATAAGCACTTAGTCCTTGGAATTCGACCAGATCATGCGTGACATGCTCATGTTCGTATGGTTGAGTGTAGAAGTACCTCGCCGCTCAACATTGGCATTGTTGCTGGGGACTTAGTTATTTTTGCACTAACTAGAACATAGGAGATCATTCACATCATTGGAATGAACCCTTAGGGTTGGTTGAGTAAATAATAAACAAGAATACATTGCACACTAAATAGAAAAGTATGTCTCCTTCTTCATACGAAAGCACCTCACTGCCTAGGTCTGAAACATGAAATAGTTAGTGATGTAATACACATGACGTTCATCTGCCAATCCCTCAACAAGTTTGAGTGGTATATATTTATCCCAATGAGTATATACCAAACTTCACCTTTATCCTCCATCAAGACGAACAACTACGTTGGTGAGACTTAGAGGTAACATAGTGTTACCTCTCGATCGTTCAGTCCCGAGCATGCTTCTTTGTGCTCTCACAAAAATTGTCATGCCGCAATTACACATAGAATATATTGTGCAAGACCATGACTCGAGAGAATACCGTCCCATCGAGGCACAACGTCAAAGGAACTTGCAATAGGAGAGACATCGTAAGTCTTTGAAGGGTAAGTGGTCCCAAGATGTCCCACATGTCTTAAGCAAAAATGAGGATGGTAAACCTACCTCACGTAGTCACCCACACAATGATGTTCCTCCCCTTGACTTTGGCCAAGGGATTGTGTATCAAAACCTTCATTCCACTATTCATAACCCAGGTTCTGATACCCATAGGCACAAAGAGTCCAAAAAAGGAACATGAACTTATGATAAAGGTGGACATTCTGATCGCAATCACGATCAGGGCCAAGACCATAGAAGAGAAGGTAGCAAACACCGTCATGGTGATGGTTCTCCTTTTTCTTCACCATCATCATCTCCTTCACCCTCTCCTTCAATATCCAGATGTGATCATAAAGAAAAAGACCATGAGAATAAAGGTAGGCAAAGTGGAAGTCATAGACGAAACAGCAAGAAAAGGGGATGAGGGAACTTTAGAGAATTATGACATAGAAGAAGGGAGAGTAGGGAACAACGTAGGCATCATAGATGCCATGGACGAGATGATCACGATGAACCCCTAGTCACTACTCGAAGTATGTTAGACATAACTAAGGCTGTTAAAATTCCAACAAGGTACCAGAAAGATAGTAAGATCAAGAGATTAGATATGAACAACATCCCATGATGTGAAGGGGGATACAACGTTGATCCTCATAATCATTTACAAGCATTCCATAATGCGTGTGCCTTATAGAACATAGGGAGTGAATGGCAAAAACTTAATTTTTTTCCATAGACATTAGTTAAAGAAGCAGAAAGCTAGTACTGGTCTTTAGAACTAGAATCCATTCATAGGTGGAGCACTATGTTAGAACTATTTAATGACAACTATCAAATGTACTCCCAAGTGTCTAACTTGCAAAAGAAAATCCAAGGCTGAAAACAAGGAGGATATGAACCCTTGGATGCTACCATGGGCTAATACTATGCACGGTTACATCATTGTCCTGGCCATGGTTATTTGCAAAGGGATCAACTGTGCTATCTCATGGATGGGCTTAGGCATGAAACGAGAAGAACCCTTGGGACTTATGCCCAAGGGAGACTATCTGAGCTTAGGTCCCATCAAATAGAAAGACTATTAGAGCAAGTTGCGAAGGAAGAAGGTGAGCTATGGAAGAGAGAAAGTGTGGAAGAGTATAATCGAGACCCTTCCCTTTGGAAGAGGGAAGTAAGATTTTGTGAGGATGAAGAAGAGTCACCACTCGAAGATATGGTGAATAGGAAAACTTTGCCTATCCAAAAGATGACATCAGAAGTTTTGGAAAAGGTAGACCAAATGTGGGATTCCCTAGACAATAGATTTCAAACTGTTCTTAAAATATTAGAGGAGTCTAGAGAGCAAGGTAGTGAGAAAAGAAAAAAGAAAGAGGCTAAACATGCATGTAGCAAGGGTAAGGGCAAAGTTGCCATCATTGAAGAGGTTGTGGATTCAGAAATAGACAATGATAGTGAATGTGAGATATGTCAATATGACCATCCTAAGGGATTTTGCCCTATAATATCATATCTACAGGAGTCTGGGGTGTATGTACTCAACCCACAATTAAGCAAAAGGCAAACACCTTGAAGGTTACCTTATCCTCAAGGTAACCCAAGGCAGTTTCACCAACCCTTAACATATTATCCTAGTGGAACTCCACCACAACTAATTGAGCAATATCAATAGTGGCAGCACCCAAAATTTTGGAAAATGCCACCACCAAGGCAATAGTATCCTTACCGGCAACCTAACCCATATGGATATTACATGCAGCAGCCAATCTCCCCACGTGACTCTACTAGTCACATTACTGCTCAACCTCATTACCAAGCCTGCGAGTATTATGGGACTCCCTCTTCTAAAGGTGATATTCTGCAAGCATATCATTCTTCTCATTCAACCACATCTCTTCCACCAATAGCTCCACTACCACCTACTCCCACGATGCAAGGTGAAATCCCTACCCAATCGTAGCAATGTAATGCCACGAGGGCTGTTAACTCTCAACCTATTGCTAGTTTCAACAACCACATGAAAAAAAGACCTTTCTTTAGAACCAACAGTCCAACCAAGCCCTTGCAATTACAAGCGACTAATTCCTTAGATACCTTAGTATCAATCAAAACTTTGGAGCCCCCTTCAACCCAATCATGGCACTCAATGCATACGGTCATGCTAACACATGTCATCATCGATTGGATCAAAGTTGGTTACCTTCCCAGGAAATTCTCTAATCCTGGAAGTCCTTTGATATACTTACAAATCACTGGAAATGTGTTGTGCAAGGCTCTTTTGGATTTAGGTTCTGATGTCAACTTGATTTCTTAAGAAATGTACAAGGCCTGGAACCTACTTCCATTGAAAATGAGGAACATTCGCCTAGAGTTGGCTAACTAGTCTATCACTATCCCATTGGGACTAGTGGAGGACATTGTTACCACTATTTGTGGGTGGTTGTATCCAAGTAATTTACTAGTGATTCAAGTGAACAACGGTAAGGGGAACCTCCCAATCATAATGGGAAGAGCATGGCTAAGCACAGTTGACACACACCTAGGAATCCGTGATCTTTCCCTAGAAATATTAAAGGAAAACACATTCAGAAAGATCGAGAAGAAGAAAGTTCTATGCATCACATACAGTGACATAGGGCGTAATTGCATGCAAAGGTCATGGGTTTTGCAAAGTTTAACATTGCTTGCATGCAATTAGTGTGCACAAGTGATCAACATACAAAGATGCCTATATGTAGCAGCCACATGACAAGAAGGCACCCAGTGACTGACAACTGATCAAGAAATCAGTTCACTCATATGCATGGAACCAACTAAGGGTTTGACTTGTGCTTACATCGATAGCATAGATGCATTAGAGCAAGTTCACTACCAACTTCAAAGTCTTAACCTTGAAAATATCAACCGGGGGAAGTTGGAAATCCTTGAGAAATTTAAGAAAAAGCCCCTTGAGCTGAAACCATTGCCCACTAGTATGGAATACATGTTCCTTAAAAATGGAAAGCTAATAATTATTAATGCTAAGCTTGCTCTGCAACAAAAAGAGAGACTACTGGAAGTGATAAATAGATGGTCAAAAGCCTTCGCTTGGTCATATCCTGAATTAACTGGAATAGATCCTAGGATATGCCAATATAGAATTTTACACTGACCCCTCCATGAAGCCTTGAAGAAAACCCTAGAGGTGTTTGAACCCAAAGTTGAAGCAAGTAGTCAAGGAAGAAATCAAACAACTTCTCAAGGTTGGGTTCATATACCCCATTGCTGATAGCGAATGGGTTAGCACCTTAGTTATTGTGCCTAAAAGGGGAGGCAAATGGAGGGTGTGCATAGATTTCAGGCTACTGAATATGGAAACATTCAAAGATCAATTTTCATTGCCATTTGTTGACCAAGTCTTAGACACCATCGTAGGTCATTGCTATTTTAGTTTTCTGGATGGATATAGCAGATATAACCAAATACAAATAGCCCTAGAAGACCAAGACAAGACTATGTTTACCAGTCCTTGGGGAACATTTGCATACAAACAGATGTTTTTTGGCTTGTGCAATGCCCCTACAATGTTTCAATGCTTAGTTCTAAGCATATTCCAATAGCAGATAGGAAACTGTGTGGAGATCTTTATGGACGACTTCTCCACTTATGGAGAAAACTTTGATCAAGCCTTAAACCAATTGGAGCAAGTGTTAAAAATATGTGTAAAACCCAATTTGGGGCTCAACTAGTAGAAAAGCCATTTGATGGTCCCAGAAGGTGTAGTACTAGGGCACAAAATCTCAAACAAGGATAGAGGTAGACCCTAAGAAAATCAAAATTATCCAAGGAATTGTCCATCAACTAGAAACTGTCAAAGATATTTGATCATTCCTTGGACATACTGGCTACTATAGGATATTTATTGAAACATTTTCAAAGGTTGCCAAACCATTGGTGGAATTAACGAAAAAGGATGTACCTTTTGAATGGACCAGAGTATGCAAACTAGCATTCCAAACTTTAAAGCAGAAGCTAGTAGAAACACCCATTCTATAAGCTCCTGACTAGTTTAAATCATTCCATATTATGATTGATGCATCCAACTATGCCTTAGAGCTGTAGTTACATAGTTAGATGACTAGAAGCATCCTTATTACATCCACTATGCAAGTAGAAGTGTCGTTGGTGCACAACTTAACTACACTACCACAAAGAAAGAATTAATGGTTGTAGTGTTTGCACTAGAAAAATTTAGGCACTATGTATTGGGGTATAAAGTATATATACATATAGATCATAGTGCAATTTGGTTCCTCATGAATAAGCCAATGGTAAACCCTCGTATCATATGATGGCTTGTAATCTTACAAGAGTTCGATTTAACCTTGATCGATTGCAAGGGCACAGAGAACGTAGTTGCTGATCATTTATCTCAGTTGTGATGGGACAATAAAGAGGATGAGTATCCAATTTCTGATCATTTCCCTGATGAATTCCTCTTTTTTGGTGTAGTGAATAATCAATCACCCATGGAGACAAACTAGTACAATAGCATTATTACTTATCTCCTCACCCAACAAACACTACAAAAGTTAAACCTTAAGAAGAAATAACAGTTTCTTCACCAAGCCAGGTACTTTATGGAGATTAATGGGCAACTTTACAAAGTGTATCCCGATGGCTTGGTTTGATGGAGATCAATGGACAACTTTTTTTGATTTGAATTTTGAATCTATTACTTGGACGATAGAAAAACTGTCATTGCTATGAATGTTTTAAATGGCAGCGGATGAGCTGGGATTGGGTGTGAACAGGTACTTGCCACCGTACTTAGCACCAAGGCACAACAGAGAGATAAACTCCAAAGAAAGAAGCAATGCATGACCATAGCCAGCAATAACCACAAACATGACAAGTAAGGGCATCATGCTGAGACTCGAGTGGTGGTAATTCAACGAACGCGTGGCACAGAAGGAGGTCTCACCACACACATTGGCAAGCTTTCTGCAGAAATCGTTGGTCCAGAGCATGATCAATCTGGATACAAAATGGTGGAGGCGCTATTTTGATTCAAATGTATCGACGTAAATGAAAATGTTGTTGGTGGAGTTGAGAATGCTGCTATCATTGGAGGCCTAGTTGAAGTCGTGCAGAATGGTCCTTCCTTTCGTCCATGATGCTAAGTATGGTGGTGAGTACCTGTTCACGCCCAATCCCAACTCATCCGCTGCCATTTAAAACATTCATAGCAATGACAGTTTTTCTATTGTCCAAGTAATAGCTTCAAAATTCAAATCAAATAATCTGTAAAATGGTACATGAAAGTAACATATTTGAAACAAAGTATTATTATTCTAGAAGAAAAGGAATTCATGGGATGGTTATTTAAGAAAACACATGTCAACGTAGGCATAGTTTTCTCCTAACTTGTTGGGCAAGTTGTAACTTCTTTACTTGGAAAGTAAGTTACCCAAGATATTTTGTAATTTCTAACTACCTATGAGACCCTATAAAAAGGCTTCAAGGCCTTAGAAGAAAATAAAGAAAGAGAAAGGGTCTAGTCTAGCTAAAAAAAAAGAAGTCTAAGAGAGAAAGAGGCCTTGGGAGAAAGGAAGGAGTCTCTTAGAGGAGAATTTTGTAAAGAATTAATAGAAGAAATATATTAAAGATGGCTTGCTAAAGACAGCATTTTAGCCTCTTTGTTATAGTCTTGTGAGTTATGTTTATTTTTTATTTTGTTTAAATTGTTTAGCTAGTGGTTTAGATAGTATCATGCTTGGCAAATAATTTTGGGATTTTTGGATTGCTCTTATTGTTCTTTTTGCTTGATAGAAAATTTCTATTAAAATTTTTTCATAGAAGAGCTTGTGTTTGAAAGCCTTAAGAGCATTTTAGTAGTGAATTTTATTATTGTGCAATGTATAAGAACTGCTATTGAGATTGTTGTAAGAGAGCCTCTGCATGTAGTCAAGCCATTGAACGATTCAATAGTCAAGAGGGTTCAGAAAATCTTTGGTATTTTAATAGGACTAGAATAGATTCTTTTATCTTTAAAGTGAATCTCCATAGTATTTTGAAGGTTATGTTAAATGCAATTGTTGACATCCATTATCTAGCCAAAATAGAGTCTGGTACATGATAGTTTACACAGCAAATTTTTTTTTGGTAGTATAGTAGGATTTTCTTGAAGAAATTGCTTATTTGAGCCTTGAAATTTTGAACAATTCATAGTTATTGAATTTTGGATAGCTTTATTGTGAAGTCTTTACTCGTATCATTTCACCTTGTTTAAACATTTGAGATCTTTACACAAATCTGCTTTCTTTTTCTCTTCTTTCTATTTCCATTGAATCTTGCTCTATTTCTAGTTTTCTCGTGGAACTATCTCTTTCTCTGGGAATAATTAGAAGTAGATTTGCAGAGTTGTGCTCAAATGTTTTTACAAAACTTTATTTGTTACAAGTAGGTATTATAAGGACCGCATAGACTAAGCAATTGAACAAAATAGGAACTCTCAACAACTCACAGTACTTTGCAAAGTTGGTTGAAGCTCTTTAAGATAAGTCATTTATAATTTTACACACAACCCAATCATTTTATTTTTCACAATAGCACACACACATACTCACATTAACTATTGAGTCTATTTGGAGGTATGTAGGCCTTGGTATTTCCAGAGACCAACAAGCACCTAAATCCTGTTTGAAGACACTCGTTGGCGGTCGCGTCCCAAACAGTCGCCAACAATAAAAACATAAAAGCTATAAAAATCATATGCCTCAAGCTTACTTAACCATACAATCATGACATATAGGTAAGCTTCAGAAGACAACGATCAACCAACCCATCCTTGTTCCACAAGGGCGCCTAAGCACTTACTCCCTGGAATTCGACCAAATTGTGTGTGAAATGCTTGTATTCGTATGGTTGAGCATAGGGGTACCTCACCGCTCATCACTAGGCCACACTAAACCTTGAAAAACTTACTAAGAATTTCCAAGTACTAAAAATCCACCCAAATAAGCTTACACATTACGGGTTTAGTGTGTACATGTTTGTAATATTAATTTTAACTTTTAAAATTATTTTGACAATAAAAAAATCACTATTCTAGCTATTTACAACCTATTTTCACAAGATTTTTGCTATTTCTATAAGATTTTTTTCTTATTCTAACAATTATTGCTAGCCTTTTTGCTTATTTCAATACTTTACAACTTATTTTCTCTAGATTTTCACTTATTTTAGTAATTTATAGTTGGATTGCACTAG
The DNA here is from genome assembly GCA_015680685.1 of Gnetum montanum. NCBI lineage: Eukaryota > Viridiplantae > Streptophyta > Gnetopsida > Gnetales > Gnetaceae > Gnetum > Gnetum montanum. The sequence goes on from MNCI01010386.1 coordinate 131,254, forward strand.
ATTTTTACTTATCTTGATAACTTATAACTTTTTTTCATGACATTTTTTTATTTTAATCACAAAATGACTAAAAAAGAAAAACTAAATATTATTATTTTCAACCTTATTTTACGTTGTTTCATCTTAATCAACCTTATTTGGCTTTAATTTTACATTTTTAACCATGTTTTAGCTTTGTTTAGCCATATTTTGCCTTGTTGCGATCTTATTTTACCTTGGTTTGCCTAGTTTTACCTAGCTTCACCTTGCACTGACCTAATTTTGGCCTTGTTTAGCCTTATTTTACTATGATTTGGCCTTATGTTGCCTTGTTTTTCTCTATGATTATAGTATTTTTCACTATGTTAGCATTGTTTAACGCTTTTATCATGTAGATGCAACTTGATGTGCTGATGTTTACATGTAGGGTTGAGCTAGGAAGATGAGAAAGAAAATTTGACTAGCCTTAAAGCCTGAGTGGATCCTTCTTGTAACATTATTCAACCAAATGGACCTTCAATATCTAAGCATAAAGCCTAGAAGCCTTTTGACCATGTAGCCTTAATGTCTTGGAATGACCTAAATGCTCTTAACCTTGAGAACTAAAATAGCATAGAGGGTTCCTTGATCAAACCATAATAGTAAGGAGAAAATGCATGGAATAAAGTTCCTCATGAGAACCTTAGTTTGCTTGGGACATCATCAAATCCAATATTAAAGCCTTTGCATGACCTTGATTACATCTAACATTAACATGTTTTCTTTTAGTGATGTTGATCTTTTGTTTACATGTTAGAATGAATGATTAACATTGACAACCTTTGTAGCCTATAACCAGTGAACCTATGTGATTTCTAATTTTTTCTTGGCATCTCAAAGCACTACAAATTTTGTATAAATCTATAAAACAAATAAGACACATATTTTTCATGTTTTACTAGTTGTAACCAATGGTGGCCTACATCTACTTGTTATTTCATATGGTCTTATGTAAGCAATTATACTCACATGAACTCTTTGAATATTTTTGTTATCCTCTTAGAGCTGTACTTTTAGGAAAAGTGCAAAGCCATCACAAATCCATGATTCGTTATGGTAGTGTATCACCATGTAATCTTACTACATGAGATTCAGTTATCTTGTTTGATTGTGCCAATAGTGCTTACCTTACATCACTTCCATTATCCATTTTTAGCCATAATCCCATAGCCGAATTGTAGCCCTACTTACCTTGCTAATGACGAAGACATATGTTTTACATTTATGCACCATAGCCATGTGACATCTCCTTTGACATGCTCCGCCATCAAGTTTGTTAAATGTAATACATCTAATTCAACAAGAAAACAAAACAAAATCTAGCATTACCAACAAAACCCAATGAAGGTTTTCCCCCTAAAAAAAAAGCAAGGGAGAAAATTGTCATGAAAGCTACTAGCCTAATGTAGCTTGAAGCCAATCAAATCAAAGGCTCTAAAATAAAAAAGAAAAGCCAAGTGAGCAAAGAAGCCTAAGAAGGAAGTGTTGGTTCTTCTAACATATTATCAAGTAACTAGAAGCTTAAGCATGAAGCATGAAGATCTGTTCAGCTAGTACACATGTCACCACCATACTATAGCCATGATGTTAACATTTGGAATTCTTTGTTAGCCCATGTGAGAATTAAGATAGCCAAAGTGACCATTCTAATAGCTGAATATAGCAATGATCTCATCTTAAATACTTGGTATCCTATTGTGACTTTATTTCACCAGCATGAGCACTCCTTGACATGCTTTGATAGTTGCCAAATCAAATGTAGAGAGGGAGCATTGGTGATGAACTTATGACAATGTTTCATATTCTTTATTGATGTCTTTTGGATCAATCCTCCAAACATTAACAAATAAGGGCAAATGAAACACTTCACAAAACATTTTTGTTATGCATAAGAAGCCTCAAAGTTAAATTTACATTGTAATTTGATGGGAATTTAAAGGAAGAAACAATTGTCTTATTTTTCTATTAAAAATCCTACCCTATGGCCTTCTTCTAGTAAAGTTTTGGATATTTTTTTATATGTAAAATGAAATTTATAGCCCATAAGCTAGAACTTCATTTATGCCAATGTGTGAAGTTTGAAAATGTTAATACATTGCCAAAATTTGGTAGAAAAAGCCAAAAATATTAGTGATTTACACATTGGAATTTGAGCCATGAAAATAGTCCAAAGCACCACCAAATTTGGCAGAAAAAGTCTCACACATTGGTAGCCCATATGAAACATATTTGTACCTTGAAAATAGCCAAAATATGCTATCAAATATGGCAAGAGAATCTTCACACATTGTTGCCACATATGCTATAGTTTTAAGTGGTGTAAAGTGCCATATACATTGGTATTTCATGTTCAAAAAGTCCAAAATGTTTGTATGCCACATGTTATAGATTTTGGCCATTGAAAGGATAAAAAATGTTGTATGGAATATTAAAAATGTGCTAGAATTTATCTAGAATTAAGTTAGCAAAAACTTAGCACATGAATTTCCTACTTAAATCAAAATTTGCATCAATTTGAGGATTTTGAGACTTTTGGAATTTTATAACCCTTTCAAACTTGAGACTTTTGAGAAAGAGAGAGATATTTGAGAGTCTAAAGCCATCTTTAAGAGCAAAGTATTGGAGTGCTAAGATCCTATTGTAGCATATGAGTGAACTAGTGAACCAAGCATATTTGGGAGTACTGGAGGACACACACTGATCACCCATTAACTAGATTTTCATCACAATTTTCAAGGAGCTATGGACCAATTGGATTTTCATAGCATTAATACAAATCATTTGCAATGTTTTCATTCATTTGTTCATTATTTTATATAACTACATGCTAGTGTAGGCTCTGTTATTTATGCATTTTCTAGAATGTTTTTTTTAGTATTTCATTTTAGTAATAGACCCCCTAATTCCTCAATTAATTGGCAAGATCATTTAAGGTGCTTTGGATCCTTTTTGAGGCCCATGGATCCTAGAGTTAAATTGTTCCACATTGGTATTTGTGGTTTTCTAACACCAAATTTTGTAGTTGTTACAACCATGATAGGACTTACCCATTCACTATCTGCTATTGGATACATAATTTCATCCTTAACTATTTTTCTCAAAGCTAGATTGATTCATCTAGGAGGAGTTCTTATAGGATTAATATTTTTTTCTAGCTTTCATACCATTTTCATTTCTTTCTAATGTCTTGCTTCCTTTCACAAATTTATTGAGACTCTTTCACTTATTTCCACTTGATTCTCCACATCTTTTTGTTCTTTTTACTCTTTTGATTTTTCATTCATTGTATTATGCCCTATAAGATTTCCTTTCTAAGTGCATTTGGATAAGACCAAGGAGTTTTATGATACAACCAAGTGTTCATGTGATAATATTTTAAATTGCAATTGCATTGGTTATGCCCAAATCTATTACAATAATAACATTTCACCTTTCTATTGTGGTTAAAGTGATCAAACCTTAGAGTTTTTCTTGATTGGAATGTAATGCCTATTAACACTTTAATCTTTGATGAAGCCTTTTTTTGGGATGAAGTTTGTGTAGATTCTTCTTCTTGTGAACAAATTCCTAGTCCACTTTATCATGTGGACTTCTTCCCTATCTAAGAACTATTTAGAGGGATTATTTTCCTTTGACCAACCTCTCATTTATGAGTTTATCATTTGCAAGTTCTTCCTTAATATACTCAAAGGACAAGGTTAGTTTTTATTCTTAGCCCATAGGTCTGAGTTTTCTTTTGTGAGATTTAAAATTTTGAAATTTAATAATGATAGATCTTGATCCTTATTCTTTGATTCCTTCTTTAATTTTATACAAAGGTTTTGAAAAGATAAATTTTCATTACACAAAAGGTCATATCTTTCTTCATCAATTTCCATTATTTGATCATCATCATCACATATGCTAGCATCATCATTTGTGAGAGCCATGTAGATGAGGTGTGAAGCTTTTGAGGTTTCATCTTCCTCTTCCTTGCTTTGGTCTCCATCATCCTATCTGGTGTAGATATTTTTTTCCTTTTTATTTTCTTGACTTGTTTCCTCTTCATCATCCCAGCTTGTATATATGTTACTTCTTCTCCTTTCTTCACTATACTCTTTCTCTTGAAACTTGTAATCATTGGGGCATTCAAAGGTCATATGGCCTCTTCCACCACATATCTATCATTCCATCGAAAAAGTACTAAAATTTGAAAGTTTAGATTACTTACCTCTACTCTTACCTTTTCTACCCAAAATGTTGCTTATGAGCTGAGTGCATCCATCCAAGATGAATGCCCAAACTAAGAATCTTACGTATTTAAAGAACTCTTGCATTTGAGTCTTCCAACATGTAAAGGTAACCCCATTGAACATTGGTAACTTGATATATGATCCTTCTTCCATCGTTCACTCTTGAGTTGTTATGATTAAATTCGGGAGTACCGGGCTCCAATAACACTTGTGGATTGAGAACTTAGAAGGGAGGTTAAATAAGTTCCCCAAATTAAAAATGCAACAACCACAAAAACACACCAAAGTTTACATGGTTCCCCAACTTGGGTAGTCCACAGTCAAAGGATAGATTCCTTACACACCTCTAGACTTTATTCCTTTAAAAAGTAGTTTGAAGGGCACTACACCCTATGGAAGCTTTGAGATCTTCTTTAGAGTGTTTCATCACTACAAAACCACTCAACCCGAAAAGGTCCCAACAAGTTTATAATGTAGTTTCAAGAATCCCACAACCTTTAAAAAATTAAGCTTCACTTTGGAGTGTTTTGACATTGCAAAATTACTTAATCCTGCAGGATCTTGACAAGCTCAAAATAGATGCCTTCTTGCAAGAAGCACATAAACCCTATAGGGCTACAAGAAAGAAAGAGAAGAAAGAAAATCAATAAGAGAGTGTAAATACACCTTACAAGTTCCTTACATTTAAGCTCTCACAAAACAACATAAAAATGATATACAATTAAGAACACAAGTGCTACACAAGATGTGTATAATGATGATCCAATTGTGTGAACAGCTTCTAAATACATTTTAAGCTTCTAAATATCCCTTGAAATTCATCCAACATCTAGATAACAACTATCTAAGATGTCTAATTCAAAGTGAATACATCTTTCTATCAACACTATCAATTCTGAAATGACATCTCCCTAGAACAACATATCCTTGTAGATATCTCCCTATAGACATCTATCTTCAAAGATAGACATCTGCTATTTTTCATAGATGTCTCCTCTTCTTTTGCACTTTGAAATCTAAGGCATTTCCATGTCCATTTTTCATCTTTGCAATCTTTAAAACAACTTATTTTTTCTTGTAGACTCCTCTTGTATGCTAGCTCTTATCTTATCATCCCAACTTAGCTCTCATTTTGAAGTCTTGGATCTTCTTTTCATCTCAACGTAGCTCTCATTCTAACTCAAAATTTTCTCCTTGTCCTGATCTAATGTCTTGATACATTAAAGCTCTTTGATTATGGTATTTTCCCAATCTCATCATGCCCTTGGTCTACCCTTAGACCTACAAGGAAATACAAACACATTTTCCACATTCTACATTTTCTAAGTTTTTGACATAACAAAAGGTCAACAATGATATCATGACCATGGACACTAATCTTTCTGGATATCTAGCTTGTTGGTGTAACTAGTAGGGTGTGAGGTTGTAGATAAAAACTAAACTTCAAGAAGTTATACTTTTAGATAATGTATTATCATTTATGGGTACAATAATTAGTGATGATTGATAGACCACATTATTGTAATTTCTAACATTTAGTGTGTTATGCATGTCTACTCATGTGACTAGTTACAATGTGTTATACTGTTTGTATGGCTTTATAATTGTGTTATTATGGATTTCATAAGGTAAGTTGGTATTACCATATACATGTTATAGAGTTATAATTCTTTGGTATTAATTGAAATGGAAAAAATGGTTAAAAAACCTTATAAAACTAAAATCAATATAAAATAATTATATGTATAGTTGAGGGATACAAAAATATTTCATTTTTCACCTTTCTCATTCTTAATCTTGCATAACCAATTTCTTTTTCTTCTTCATTCTTAGTTGACTCTTGTAATTCTTGGAATGTTGGAAAGTTGTTTGGAAGATTGTAGTTAGAAGAGTTTGGTTCATATTCTAGAGGATCTAAGACTTCACAAGAAGAATTTTGGTGTTTCAAGTTTCAAATTTCAGTTTCACTAGGTTTCTAGTTTAAGGTGGATTTCTTTACCCTTTCTTCTATTTTGGAAACTAGATTTCTATGCATGATCATAAGATCATATTAGATTAGATAGAATCGATAGGACATGATGGATGGTTATGTAAATTAGCAAAAAAATGGATGCTCTAATGTTTTATGATTTCTATTATTACATTTGATGAATACACATTGAAATTTGACTAGGCTTTCAGATGTTGCATTACCAAATTTTAGGGAGTTATGATAGATGTGTTTGTATATGTTGTTGAATTGATAAATAGATGAAATGATTTATTATATGTTTTTTGCTACTATTCATCATTTTTACATTGAGTTCAAATCATAGTATAGGTTGCTCTATAGTTAAGGTTAGTTGTAGTTGAGGGTTTGGTTGATGTGAGTTACACATAGATAATACTAGGATTATGAAAAGTGGATTTGATAATTCTTATATGGATCACAATTGTAGCACCCTTGCAATGTAATCATGGTAGAGTTATGATAAGGTGTGAGTTGTGGTGCCTATCACTAGGTCACAATGATTATTAGTTATGGCATTTTTAATCAATGTGAGTCAAACATAGGTATGATGCCTTCATGGTGAAGTCACAATGACTATTTCATATGAACTGCAATCTCATTGTGATCCATGCTCATGTTGCAATCCTTTGAAGAGGATAAGCACAAGTGATTCACAAGTTGCAACCAAGGTCATTATCCACAAATTGTAACTGATGTTAATGATATTTGGAATTATATTACTTAGATAAATATTGTGTGCTGAAATTATGTTTTAATGTTTCATGTATTGAGTTATATGCTTTTGTTTATAATCAATAATGACACTAATGTAACATGTAAGGACACTTCACCAAATTACAAAAATAAAAATCATGAAGACATCAAGAATCATCTTTCAAACACTATTTTAGAAAATGAAAAGTTGACTCATGTATCCCTTTATCATTAGGAATAGGATAAAATAGGAAAATGAACTATTATTTTATTATTTTTATGAATCAATGAGAGGATGTAATATAAAATAACGCCAATTAAACTATTTTTTTCACTTTTTAATGGTCTCAAGCTATGGGGCATTGTTGATTCATGTTTTCTAGTATTTTTTCATTATTATTCTATAAATTAGAGGACCTCTCATTAATCTAATACCTAATTTTTCTAACTAATAAAGCTATTGCATGAATTTTCAATAATTTTTCTATTGCCAACATTTAATTTCTTTGACACATTTTCATATTCCATCAATATTCATTAATCCTCCACAATTTCCAATTCATATATTTGTGCAATTTAATCATTCATACACTTTCATCACTCTTTCAAATTCAACAAGTCTTAATTAATTATTTCAAACCATTACACATTAAGTTTAATTCTTCATTAACTCTAAAAAAATATTATTATCAAATCAGTAGTTCAAAATTCATCACAAAGTTTACTTCAATATGCCATTTTTCATAATTGCAAACATCAAATATCTCCATCCTAGATTATATAGCTCTTCAAGGTAAACTTGCACATGCAAATTTTATTCAATTTCAACCATTAAAAGTCAAGATATTTAACAAAATTATTTTGGCCATGACTCATGACTTGGTTGTGGTATTATAGGTTTCAACATTCCATCAACCAAAACTTGTGGTGCACTCATGGTTAGTTCATGGTAGCTCAACACTTTCAACCATGACTCATGATTACCTCATGGTGATTCTTGCAAGATAAACTCACCATGACTTACAATGAAATCATGATATCCTTAGAAAATAATTACTCAATATTTCCAAGTATACCATGATTCATGTTGTAATTCCATGATTTGTGGTATCTAAAATCATGTGAAACTAGGACTTGTGATTAATCAAAATTCAACTATTTGAAAACATTAATGTTAAGACATTAGCACTTTCAATCCATCATTCTAACAACATTGGTATCCAAGCTTCAAGTTTCTTGCTTATCAATAAACATGAATTCTAAATATGTTCCAAAAAGCTCAATAGTTTTTAATGACTCATGCAAGGCCTCTTAGAAATCAATTATTGTTGTGAAATAATTTTAACATGCTTTGAAATTATATATGACATTAAAAACAGAAATAGAATACAATTAAAAGAATATGAAAATAAAAAGAAGAAAAAAAACCTTGTAGCTACCATCATCCTTAACAACATTTTAGAAGTGATATCATCGAAACTCACTATCCACCACTGTGTCAAAGACATACAAGACTCACTAGAATTATAATACATAGAAACTCATGAAAATAGACAAATGAAACAATTTTTAAATAAGTAAGAATTTGACTTCACTGAAATCCAACAAAGTGAAGACATAGAAAAATTATTTAGAAAGTATATGTCCAAATATGGCTATGGATGTTCTACCAAATAAAACGTACATAGAGTAATACAAACCTTATCCATGGATTTAAGATTTACAAAGACCATGAAAAACATCGTTACATCCAAATACTTCAATATGTTGAGCATTAATGAATTGGTGACACAAATAAGAATCCTTCAAACAATGTAAGAAAAAAGGGATAAATGTTTCACCAACCAATCTTATATGTCAAATCAAAGAGGAAGAGGAGAAAGGCATAGAGGTAGAAAAAAAATTAATACTACAATAGAAATCAAGAAAATAAAAAAAATCAAAGATAATTAAGAAAAGATAAAGAACTTTCACCCCACTAGCAAAAGAGGATAAGGAAGAGAAAGATTGAACAATAGTAATCAGAGACATTTTAATAACTCATCCACTCATTATAGGTTTTATAAAAGAAGATACCACATTATCAAAGCATGTTCGAAAAGAATGGGATTTTAATATTTTCAATCATAACAAAAGAAAAAGGGAGAATATAGCAAATAAGAAGGAAGTTTCAACAACAAAGAAGAAGTAGAGTAAGGTAATAACACAACTCTAAGCTCTATTATGAATATTATAAATGATTCGTGAATAGTGAAAAATGGCTGCTCTAATCATATGACACTTATAAAAGTTATCTCTTCAATTATAAATCTAGGCAGGCTTGGAAACATCAAGTTAGGATTTAATAATTATCTAAAACTTGAATGAATGGGTAATTATATTACTAGACTACCTAACAATAAGGTCATTATCATCACTCAAGTTTACTATGGTTTTAACCTCTCCAATCTTGTACTCTCATATGAAAAAATGGCAAGTAGAGGTATTAATGTAAATTTCATAGATGACATGTATATCATAACCAACCCCAATAAAGAAGAAGTTATTAGAATCAAAGATTTTAATAATAGAATTTACTATTTGGATTGTGACTATTTTAATCTCCAAGAAAACCCCATCATCAACATGAACCTCACAAAAACTAAGATGAAAAATCAAGAAGTAGCCTTCAAAATTAAAGTTTAAATTGAAAATACAAAGAAATTTATAACTTAGACAAAGAAGCCAAGCTATGGCATAAAAGACTAGGACATAATTCATTTTCCAAAATTGAGAAGATGTAAAAAATAAAAAATGTAATTGATTTAAAAATTAAATAAATTCCTAAAGAAAAGTGTAACATATACATTTAGGAAAAACAAACCAATTCTCTACACAGCATCTATGGAAAGAAATAAAAAACCTCTTGAACTTATTCATCCTGATCTAGTGGGTTCCATACCTTAGTAGATCCAACTATTTCACAGTAATTATGGATGATTGTACCAAATATAATTGAAACTATAACTTAAGAATAAAAGAAAATGCATTCAAGAAATTCATTAAATTCCACAATCTAATGCAAAATATCAAGATTCATCCTATCAAAGCTATAAGAATAAATAGAGGAGAGAAGTTATGAATAAAGAATTTAGAGATTTTTACATCAAAAAAGGAAATTTTTTTATCAAACCACATGTAGCTATAGTCCACAATTGAATGAAATTACTGAAAGAAAGAATAGAAGCCTCCAAGACATGATGAGATGTATCCTCAAAAATGCATACCTTTCAAATGAATATTGAAGTATGGCCATAACCATGACCACATTCATCATAAATAGATTCATCAATAGCAAAAAATAAAGATATATTTCCATATGGATTATTATACAAAAAATTCCTAACACTCTTCACATGAAGACTTTTGGTTGTCATTGTTATGTCAAGAATCCAAAATAATTTCTAAACAAACTAGATGAAATAGGAAGAAGATGCATTTTATCTTGATATGACTCAAAGACATCACCATATAAATGATATGATTCAAAAGAACACAACTAGTATTCATCAAAAGATGTGATTTTCCTTAAAGAAAAAATTAGAACAACTGATTTTTAACAAGATAGTAAAAAAAAATGAATGATCAAGTCAACCCAAAATCATGGACATAAAGATATCATCCTTAAAAATAAATGTTGAGCAATAATCTTGAAAGAAAGATAATAGGATCAAGTATTATCACTATCATGTCATACTCATCCCTCATATAAGAACCAAATAATGTTGAAGAACCTTTGAAAACTAAAGCTTGGAAAAAAAACAATGAATATTGAATATGAACCTATCATAAAATATAACATATGAAAACTAGTTGATAACAAAAAGGAAAAAAGGTGATTGATTTTAAATAGCTATACAAAACTAAATTTAATGAAAATGTAAAATAATCAAACATAAAACAAGACTAGTGACAAGAGGTTTCAAATAGAAGAAACACATTGACTATGAGGAAATTTTTACTCTAGCAGCAAGATTTGAAACAATTAAACTCATCCTTTCCATTGTTTCTTATCATGAGCTCAGACTTCATCAAATGAATGTAAACTTAGAATTTTTTAATGGTAATATCAACGAAGAATTCTATGTCTTTCAAGTAGAATGATATATCCTCAATGGAAAAGATGGAAAAGTCTACAAATTAAACAAAGCTCTATATGGACTAAAGCAAGATCCCAAAGATGGTTTCATAGGATCAATAAATACTTGCTAAAAAGAGAATATTCATCTTTCATGTTTGAATCCATCTTGTAATGCAAACATAACAACAAAAACTTCATCGTAATCTCATGTTATATGGATGATCTTGTATTTATAGTAACAAACAATAATATAATAGAATAATTTAAAGTAATCATGAAGAGTGAATTTGAAATGAAAGATTTAGAAGAATTAAAGGACTTTCGTAGAATACAACTTAAGAAATATGAGGGAATCAAAGTTCATCAAACTAAATATTCTTCTACTATTATAGAAAATTGTAACAACTGAAAATCTTGGTTTCTAGAGAAATAGATAATTCTAGAGAAAATATTTGACCTTGGATCCCAAGGGTCTCCATGAAAAAATAATATTTGAGGTGCCTTGGATGGTCCAATAGATCACCCAAGGACTTATGAAGGGAAAAATGAGATAACAAAAATGAAAATGCAAAATATAGATCTATAGGATAAATTATGCCAAAATGAGATAAATGAATAAAACTTGCACAAAAATGGAACTATAAAATTTATTTCAACAAAAATAAAGAAGGTATAGGAGTGTGTACAAGATGGTCTATGGCAACTAGGGTGTTCACTTTGGTGGGGGTTCAAAGTCCATTGAAACTACTACGATCAGCTCCATGGTTTGGAGGTTCTGCCACTCCCGATGTGTTCAAACCTTTACTACTTTTACACCAGATCTACAACATTGTTGATGTAGGGAGATGAGAGGTGCGAGGGATTTGGATCACAAAAGTGAGAAACACTGGAAGTTTTGGTGCCCAGGTGCTCAACGTTGATGCCAAAATCACAAATATTAAGGGGCAATTACAGGGGTAACAATGGCTATGGGTCCCACATAAGGGGATTTAAGAAGCTCTATGTGTGCTTGAAGCTCTTGAATGTAAAAATGCCTAAAAAATGAAAATTTTGAAACCCTTTCATAGTCTTGGTGCTTGGGTTTTATAGGGTTTGGGGCCACAAATTTGGTTGCAAATTCTGCTTGATTGCTAACAAAATTCTGGCTATGTGCAGGTGGGTTAGGTGTTCAAATCTAGCAGGGTTACTATATATGGTAAGTGTTATACCCCCATGTAATCAATGTAATTCCATTTACTAAAATTAGTAAATGGGAAATTCACCCTCTCTAGCTCTTTCCACCCATGTTGGGTCTTCCACCAGCAACACTAAAGTGCAAGGTCAACATTGGAATCTTGGGCCATGCTAGAGCAATACTAGGGGGATGAAGTCGCTATGCTAAGGGTAAGGATTATACGCTCCACCCCCAACCCAAGCCAGCCCCCACCCCCGTC
>MNCI01010386.1:147844-216750 GCA_015680685.1 Gnetum montanum
GCGTGACTACAAACAGAGGCTCTCTTACAACAATTCCAATAGCAGTTCCCACGTTGCACAATAATGAAATTTGCTACTAAAATGATCTCAAGGCTTTTAAACACAAGCGCTTCTATGGAAAAATTTTAATAGAAACCTCTATCGGGCAATAAGAACAGTAAGAGCAATCTAAAAATCCCAAAATTACTTGCCAAGGATGATACTATCTAAACCACTAGCTAGACAATTTAAACAAAACAAAAAATGAAATGCATAACTCACAGGACCATGACAAAGAGGCTGAAATCTTTATTCTAGCAAGCCATCTTGCAAGCAATCGTCACAACTTCTTCTTTACAAAGCTCTTCTCCCAAGACTCAAAATGTCTCCAAGTGAGAGCCCAAATGCTAACTTGTAGCCTTCTCGAAATGAGATGACAAGTCTTCTCCCAAAAGTCTTCCAAGTGATGTGAGAAGTGATGATATGATGATCCTCCTTGACCATTGTAGCCTTTTTATAGGGTTCCAAGGTAGGTAGGGAAGTTACATTTTAAAAATATCTCACCTAACTTCTCTCCCAAGTAACTTGACTAACCAATTAGAAAATTACTTGCCCAACAAGTTAGGAGAAAGTTATGTAGTTAGGGAGTTAGGAAGTTATGCATAAAATTAGGAGAATTTTATGCTAACATTAATGTAATGTATCATTTAAATGGAATAATTAATATTTATAATGGGTAATAATTTTAAAATAATATTTGTTATGACTTGGGATAATTGAAGGCAAGTCTCTAAATCAAGGCTTCATACAATGAGTACCTCATGCTATGGATATACATATATATATATCTACATATATATATTGTTGGTTAATTTATATTCCATTTTAACCATATGTTTTGGAAGTTATATCTATACTATAAATATTAAAATATTATAAACATGTTAATATTAATATTACAAATATTTGTAGGTAGTAACTTACATAATATTTTAAATAATAATGTTTTTGAAGTCTTAAGATAATTTAAAAAGGTAAGTTTATAACTGGGGCTTCATACTTAGCGCATATGGTTTTAAGAATTATTTCAAATTTTAAAATTTTATTTAATAAACTACAACTCCGATTTACCAGCATCGGCCCAAAATATCTCCGGATACCTGTCTTGATATGCCTCTGTATCTTTGTTGTCGTATTCATCGGACTAGTATGCGATGCCGGATGCATCGGCGTTGGACATGACTGCTGTTTTGGAAGGTAAGTTGCAGGAGGAGTGAACGACATACCGCCTAAAATTTGAAATAAATATTTCGAAAGAAAAAGCCCTGTTTAGCGATGAAGTAACCTGCACAAATTTTTTGGAAGTTGCAGGGATGAGCTAGAAACACGCCTGCTTGTTCTCTACCCTTTGTTTTCTATTCTTTGATCTCTGTTCTTTGATTTCCACAATGCAACCGTAGCCAGACCTTTACGTGCAGGATAGAACACAGAAAAATGCAGGTTCAGATTTGGGGGTTTTCTGTACATGGTGCTATTTACGGAGGCCCCCTTTCCTGACTGCCGCCACCGCATGTTGTGTTGGTGCCACTGTCGTCTTCGCAGTCCTCGCCTGCCTCTATTCGCCTGTCGGATCTGCGCCTCCATCGGCCAGATCTGTGCCTTTCTCAGCCAGATCTGGCCATTACCGAAGCCGTAGTGGTCGCCACGCACAGAACAATGGCCGCTACGCACAGAACAAAGGCTTCTCTCCTTCCTCCGCTGTCCATCCTCCTTCGTCGCCGATGCACAGCACTCCCTTGCCGTTTCTGCCTTCTGCGCAGGCACTTTCACGATGGCCAGCAACGGCGCACAGACTAGCGCACGTGCCAACTCAAATGCTGACAAAAGGCAAATCGGCTCCACTCACAGCAACGCTCGTATCAGTAGCAGCAGCGGTGCTCCAAGGATGATCTTCAGCACTGGCGCTCCAATCCAAGGGTTTCAAGATTTTCTAGGTTCCAACAACTACGTGAGTGAGGGTTTTAGCATTTTTTCCCTGAATGCAGTAAGCGCGGATGAACTCCAACGATTACACCATTGTAATTCAACAGCTGTGCCAAAATCAGGAGCCTACAAAAGGGTGTAAAACTAAAATATATATTTTTTTTGAAATATTTTTGAGAATGGTATTCCAACGTTTCCACCGAAATCCATTTGAGATTTGGCAGCAAATTTTCCAAAAGCTAGTTTTTGCCCCAAAATTACACCCATAGCAATCTTATCATCTCATTCAGACTTTGATTTAGAACCACACCACAAAGTCTTAACCAATTGAACTTTGATTTGCCAACAACCTTAGAAGCATGACTTGACCTTTGTGAGTTATTGAAAATGAAGCAAGAGGCTTACCAAAATTGATCCCATGAGTTTTTAGTTTTCAAATCAGGACTGCTCCATAGAATGGCCAAATGTGCCAACACTTCTCAACTTTTGAACTTTGGCTCCTGACGTCTCCTCTTGCTAATTGCTAATTTAGCTTCCTTTCAATCACTAGAGCATCTTTATTTAGTTTGTTATCTTCATGCTCATCCATTCTCCCTTGAGTTCTTGTAGTCTTCATTTCTTGCCTATGCACTCATCTTTAGCAATGAAGTCTTTTACTTGGATATTTTGTTGTAATTCTCATATCATTGAGTTCTTGCAAATACATAATCTAGCACATGAATTCTATTGTTCTCCATTTTCCTTAAGGTTTTGACACATCAAATGGTCAACAATCTCCCCCTTTTTGGTAATGTCCAAAACTTAAGAAACTAGGTTAATAGTCCCCAAAAATCATCAAGTCACATACATAACACTAGTTGAAAATATATCTAGCATTTGACATCCTCACATTACAATCACACTCATTAAAAGTTCAAATAGTACTAACTTCTCAAATTAATTCTCGCCATTTTTGGATAGCATCAAAAAGAAGTGGAGTAGAACTCCCCCTACACACATGCAAAATTTTTTTTTGTTTTTTTGTTTCTTTTTTTATTTTTAAGAGATAAAAATATAAATGGAAGGAAACTTAGTTGATAAGATAGGGTCCTACTCCCATATCATTACATAGAGTAGTTATTCTTTGCTCATCAAGGGGTTTTGTAAAAGCATCAACTAGTTGATTTTTAGTGCCACTAAATTCTAGCTTTATGTGCCCACATTGAGTATGTTGTTGTATAAAGTGATGAAAAATATCAATGTGTGTGATGTGAGAGTGTTGAATTGGATTTTTTTCATGTTTGTGACACTATTTTTAGCACAATAGAAAGGTGTAGATTGAGTTTTGTCTCCTAAGTCTTTGAGCATTTCTTTCATCCATAGGAATTAAGTACAACAACTTCTAGCTAAGATGTATTTAGCTTCTAGTGTAGAAAGTGCTATAGAAGTTTGCTTTTTGTTTGTTCAAGAGACAAGGCTTCTTCCTAGAAAAAAGCAATTCCCACTCATTCTTCAATGGTCATCTAAACAACCTACCCAATTTGCATCACAATATTCAACAAGATCAAGTGGAGAATCCTTTGGATACCAAAGGTCCTAGTTAGCAGTACCTTTTACATAATGAAAATTTTTTTTGACTGTCTTTAAATGAGATTCCTTTGGGGCAACCTAATATTTATCACATATTCCTACACTTAATGCAACATCTAGTCTATTAGCAATTAAATAAAGTAGACTACTTATCATGCCTCTATAAAGCTTGTGATCAACAAGCTTTCCTTGATCATCTTTAGTAAGTTTAAAATTTGCAACCATAGGAGTGTTTTTTACCTTAACATCAACTAGGTTGAGTTTAAGTAGAAGATATTTGACATACTTGGTTTGACAAATGAAAGTTCCATCTTTAGATTGATTAATTTGAAATTCAGGAAATTTTTTGAGTTCTCCCATCATGCTCATTTCAAATTTAGATTGCATAAGATCTAAGAATTTCTTGAAGATAGTTTCATTAGCAGCACCAAAAATAATATCATCAACATAAATTTGAACTATAAGTAGATCACTACCTTCTCTTCTGAGAAATAAAGTGACATCATCCTTACCTCTTTCAAAACCATTTGATGTAAGATGTTTGAAAAGTCTTTCATACCAATCTCTAGGAGATTGTTTAAGTCCATAGAGAGTCTTTTAAGCTTGTAAACATGATTATGTTTGATGGGATCTATAAAACCTTCAGGTTGTTTAACATAAAATTCTTATTGTATGGTTCTATTTAGGAAGGCACTTTTTATGTCCATTTGATATAGCTTGATATTTTTAATACTAGTATGCTCAAAGAAGTCTAATAGATTCTATTCTAGCAATAGGAGTAAAAGTTTCATCAAAATCAATTCCTTTTGGCAACTAATCTAGCTTTATTTTTTATGATATTTCCATTTTATTAGTTTTTTTCCTAAAGACTCATTTTGTTTTAATAATTGATTTTTGATTTGGTATAGGTGTCAATTCCCATACATTATTCCTAGTATATTGATGTAGCTCATCTTACATAGTGGAAATCCATCCTTCTCCTTTAGCTTCTTTGAAGTTTTTGGATTCAAGTTGAGAGAGATATGCTGAAAAAGCATAAATTTCTTTAGATTGGCTTCTAGTGCAAACACCATCTTTAACTTTCCAATGACATCATTAAGGGAGTGTGTTCAACTAAGTGTAGGCATTTGGGTTGAATGGGAGATATCTCATCAGGTTCATCTTCTTACTCTTTTTTATGTTCATTGTCTATTTCTAAATTTTTTTTAACTTGAACTTAAGTGGCACTAGATAGTTTTTGAATAGGAACAACTTCATCATTAGGTTGTGGAGAAGCAATGTCATGATCATCAACTTTAACATTTATAATTTCTTCTACAATATTTTTCCTTTTATTGAAAATTCTATAACCCTTTCCTTCATTAGTTTTAGGATCAATTTTTCTTAAATTATCTTTACCCTTCAAAATATAGAATTTTGAACCAAAGACATGAAAATAACCTACTAAAGGTTTTCTACCTGTCCATAATTCATAAGGAGTTTTAGAAGTAAATCTTCTTACCAAAACTCTATTGGAGACATAGCAAGCAGTGTTGATTACTTTAGTCCAAAAGTGATAGGGAAGGTTTTGGTCATTCAATGTAGTCATTTTCATTTTGTTCAAGATCCTATTCTTTCTTTTGGCTACACCCTTTTGTTGAGTCCTTTCAGTAGAAAATTGATGGAGTATGTTGTTCATTTGATAGAATTACTCAAATTTGACGTTTGTGAATTCTCCTCCATTGTCACTCCTAATAACTTTAATGCCATAGCCTTTTTCTTTTTAAATCTGATTGCAAATTCTTAAGAAATGATCAAATACCTCATCCTTATGATATAAAAAGGCAACCTAAGTAAAATGAGAGTAATCATCAACAATGGTTAGAAAGTACCTTTTCTTTCCCAAAATGAGTGTTTGAGAAGGACCAACCACATCCATATGAAGTAGATCTAAGGGACAAGAGGTAGATATATAATTTTTGTTACCAAATCTTACCCATATTTGCTTTCCTTTCTGGCATGCTTCGCAAGTGTTCAGATTAAATTTTTTGAGTTTGGATAATCCATGAACCATTTCCTTTGTAACAAGTGTCTGAAGAATTTCTTTGTTTATGTGGCCCAACTTCCTATGCCACAAATGTATATCATTTGTACAACTCACTAACCACTTTTATTTAAGGTTAGAATTATTTCCAAAAATAGTGATGTAAACATTTCCCTTTCTAGTTCCTTCTATCACAATGTTTTCGATGGTTAAATCTTGTATTCTGCAAGTTTCATTAGAAAAATTAATATTGAAATTTGAGTCACATAGTTTCCTGACACTAATAAGATTATGTTTTAACCCTTTAACAAGGAAAACTTTATTAACAATTGATAGTCCTTTACCTTTTCCTCCTATGTACCAATACCTATTATTGGAGCCTCCATGTCATCTCCAAACATGATGGTTCCAAAATTTTGTTTTGTGAAGTGGGTGAAGTAGGATTTATCACATGTCATGTGCCTTGAACATTTTCTATCAATATACCACATGTTTTGGCATCAAAGAAAGATATTTGATCCATCAATTTCTTTTCAGGCTTTCTCTCTTTTTGTTTCCAAACGTGTAAAGTTCCTAGCCTAAACTGCATTTGCAAAGACTAAGTGTAATGTTTCATTCTAAGATAGCAATATGCTTAAATATGAAAATATTTTCCACAAAAAAATAATTTAAAATTCTAGGCTTTGGCATTTTACCAAACTTGGATCGATTTTCTTCTATAGAATCTCTTAGACAATCACCTTCTTGCTTTTGGTCTTTGGGCTTCTCTAAAGTGTTCTTACTCATTTACTCAATCGCAATGATTAGCTTTTGAATCTCAACCTTAACGTCTAAGTTTTCTTTCTTAAGATAAGAACATTCATCATTAAGAACTATAATTTTCATTTCTTTGACATGTAAAACATCTTTCATTTCAACAAATAAGCTTTGGTAAGAAATAACTTCATGGAAAAATATCTCATGCCTTTTCTCAAAATAAATTTCATTATTTAACCTTTCCTTGTTGTTTGGAATGACACAATTTTTATCAATCTTATAATCTCTCCTATTCTCGAATGTAAAAAAGGAAATGCAAGATTTACCTTTACCAATGTGATATAGGAATTAAATACAGTAATTGATTAAGCATATTAGTCTTCTTGTCCAATTATGCCTGATGTTGATCACCCCTTCCTTGTTCATGTTACTTTATGTAAGAGAGATAACCTTGTTCTAATACCACTTAAGGATCAAAAACTTAGAAGGGGGTATGAATAAGTTTCCAAAATTAAAATGAAATAGCCACAAAATCCACACTTAATTTTTATGTTGTTCCCCAACTTGGGTACATCCACACTTGAAGGCTAGAATCCTTGCATGTCTTTAAACTTTGTTTCTCAAAAATGTAGTTTGAAGGGCATCACACCTTGTATAAACTTTGAGCTCCACACTAAAGTGTTTCATCACTGTGAAACCACTCTATTCCATAATGTTCCAACAAGCTTAGAATGTGATCTAAAGGATCCTACAACCCTTACAAAATTGAGCTCCACTCCAAAGTGTTTTGACACCGCAAAAATAGTCAATCCTAAAAAATCCCAACAACTTCAATGATGATGCCTTCTTGCAAGAAGCACATCAATCCCGTAGGGCTACAAGATAGAAACAAAATCACAAGGAAGGAATGTAACTTAAATTATAGGTCCTTGTACTTTGAAGCATAATTATACAATCAATCAAGAAAATCATTTTATAAATGAAGTACACAAGTACAATATACAATGATTGCTTTGATAGTAATAATTCATGCATAACACTTTTACAATACCCAAGAAATTAAAGTCTTCTTATAACCTCAAATTTTTCAAAGTCACCTCAAAATTCATGCAACAACTATCTAACATCTAGTGTAGATGTCTCTTTCAAGATTGGGACGTCTCTCTAAAATTGACTTCAATTTTGAGGAGATGTTTCCTTAGAATGTAAGACATCTTCTCTGGAAAAGAGATGTCTCCTATTTTTGGAGACATCTTCTATGAATGTTCTTCACTTTAACTAAGATGTCTTCTACTTCTTTGAGACGTATCCTCAACTTTTAAACTTTGGTTCTTGAGGCCTCTTCTTGCTAATTTAGCTTCCTCTCAATCACTGGAGCATCTTTATTTAGTTTTTTTTCTTCATACTTGTCCATGCTCCCATGAGTCCTTGTAGTCTTCATTTCTTGCCTGTGCACTCATCTTTGTCGATGAAGTCTTTTGCTTGGATATTTTATTGTAGTTTTCATCTTGTGGAGTTCCTGCAAACACATCTAACACATGCATTTTATTATTCTCCATTTTCTTTAAGGTTCTAACACATCAAAAGGTCAAAGTATTATCCTTAGAAAATAATTACTTATGATTTCCATCTACACCACAAATCATGATATCTCAAATCATGCAAGATCACAACTCATGATCAACTTGTGGTTAACTCATAGTAAATAAAATTTTAAATGATTAAAAAATTAAAACCAAAACATGATCACTTTCAATCCATCATTCCAACAATAGACATTTATAGTACTGGTTTCTTAGCGTTATTAGGCATTTAATGCTTGTGTTGTTATAGAGATGTATATTCCATATGTTAATGCATTTTAACTTGATTGACTCTTTTAGCATAGGTTACTTGGGATCAGTAGAAGTATCATGTATAAGATGTGATTGTGATGTTTGTTTCATAAACTTAAGCTTTGAGAGTAATGTAGATGTGGCACCTCAATAGATCCCAATAGGACCCAATCCATAACTTCCAAGTAGATCTAGCTTAGAAAAGAAGAACAACATAATATAATGGAGAAAATCTCCTTTATATTAAGAAAACTCTCAAAATATAGAGAAAAGACATCGAAGATAAGGATCCAAGCTTAACTCAACCATTTCGAGGATATTAAAGGCCACACATTTCCCCTTTCAATCCTTAATTGCTCATCATGGAGTCAAAGCTCAAGATAGGATAGTTATAAGAGATTCTCTCAACCTCTCTCAAGTGCTTTCCCTTGCCTCTTATCTAATTTCCTTGCACAAGCTCTTCCTTGTTCCTTTCTCATAAGCTCTCTTTCTTGCTCATGGTCCAGATGTACAACAATGATGAATTACATCCATATTTATGGACAACCAAAAGACAAGAAATCTATAAGCCTTTCCTTCACTCAACTTGAGGCTCTTCTAATGTTTTACAAGACTTTTCACCTTTTCCCTAGATATTTACATTCTTTTCCATCCTTTTTTAGTCGTCTTCTGAATTGGGAAGGATGTTTTTGAAATTTTTCTTGGCCATATAGTTCATCTCTAATCTTGGAAGGATGCCTTTTGTGTCATCCTAGCTCTTGGAGAAGATGCCTTCTCCTACCTAAAGACGTCTTCATTTATGGTAAGATGACTTCTTGTTTCAAGAGACATCCCCTTCAAGATGTCTCCTCTAACTTCTAGACATTTTGGCCATCCCCAAATGTCCCTTAGCCTTCAAAGACATCTTCTTCAAGCTCAAAACCTACAAAACACATATGTAGGATAGAACAAGAGGATCAGGAGAGGTGTCCCTACACTAGAGACTTCAATTAATGTCTTTAGCTACGATTTCGTAGGATTAGTATGGTTGGATGATATGTTGTTCATGTGATTGTGATACATTATGATTGTATGCATTGGTTGATTTCTATGATTGTGTATGCATACATGTTAGTGGTATCGAGATAAGGGTGTATACTAGTTTGTGATGAGACACACTAAAGAAATTAGAATAACCCCCATAGGATGCATCGGCAAGGCTCATGTCTGCATCCTCATGCAAAGAGTAGGAGATTATAGGTGCATCCTATAACTAGAAAAAGTCTTGAGGAATTAAAACATGCATGGATCTAGTTGCCAAAACGTTATGGAACTATAGATGATGTAGCAAGCACTAACACTAGTTGTGATTTAAGTAATAAAACTAATACAAGATCCATAGATACTATTATGATTAATGAGTAGTCATATTAATGAATCCATGTTATACATAGAGTGTGGAGCAGTTGGTAGCCATGTGCACTACATATGATATGATTTTGGTATTATGCTTGATCCTTGGAGCACTGTTTACCCTAGAATCTATGATATATATTAATGGATATTGTGATCCTGTGTGTGATGCTATAGCTTGGCATACATGTGTATTATGATTTTGGTAGTGTGTATGTATGATAGAGCTTGACATGGTTTGTGATATCATGACATGACTATTCATAAATGCATAGTGATATGTTGGCTATAATTACTAGGTATGGTATGTGCATTGAGATGCTTGTGTGAGAGATACTATGTGTGATTCTTATGATATATGCACTAAGATGCTCATGCTAGGCTTGATGGGTACTAATCTATTGTGGAATTTCTACATTATGCATGTGTGATTATGAGATGTATAAACTAGCATGTGTGTTTCATTTTTTCTTGATGTAGACATTATAGACCCCACATCTCACCTCTACTATAGCATCAAACTACATCAATAAAGAATATGTAAAGGCTCCTACTCAATCTTTGTACAAACATCATTTGTTTATAGGAGATCGAATTGGAAGCTTAGAGGTTTGAGAGCCTAAGGGAGTTTCTGATAACCATGGTTATACAATTCTATTCATTTTCTTATATGTATTATGTATGAAATTGACATGTTTATTGCTAGTTTTGGCTTAGAGGCTATGAGATTTGATGATGTATATGATGACTCTTGTGTACGAAAGATGTACATGTTGAGTCATATGTATAGTTGTATGTATATGTTAGATGTATGAACTTGTATTAGCTCCATAGATGATATCTTATGATGGTTAGATGAGTTAGTAGTACATGGATAGCTTGTGATGTACCTTGATCATTATGATATTACATATTATATTAGTGAATTGATGTTATGGTTTCTTTATCTTTCTAACCATTGAACGTATTGATATTTTTAAGAAGTAAGCTTTGTGCTTCCACTGCATTTTCGATCTATCTATGTGTGATGCTAGACAAGCATCTAATAATGTATGTAGAGAGAAAATCAAATTTCCTTTTAGTATGAAACTAACAAGTGAATTATTACATTATGGTATCAAAATGAAATTCTCCAATGAGAGTGTGATGCATGGCACTAATTTTTATGATTATAGGCCTTTATGATATTAGATAGGTTAGAAGCATTAAACAAATAAGAAGCTAATTATAGGGGACATCACAATGATGCCACTAAGATATCTTTGAGTACTTAGGTTGTAGAGATCCTGATAACTACTCAAATTTTATTCATGAATACATGAGTGGATGATTTTTAGTTAGGGATAATAGAACAACTAATTCAATTTCTCTAGCAATACATGGCTATTTGAAAGGTTGAAAATGTTAGTGATATTAGTACAAGAAAGTCATCTTTTAGGAAGACTAGTAGGGTATTAGGATATTAGCTACCAATTATAGTGGGTCATCTATCGAATAGCCATTTAGCTAAGATTGCATGACAATTACTATAATTCTTGTAACATTAGCTTACTAGGAAGACTTCTAATTTAGTAGGTAAAGTGATGAGCGATGGTGATCAAGACCACCAACATAGAGGAAGGGTCATCCATGTAGGGATCTTGGAGTTGGGTTAAGGTGAGTAGAAGAGCATAAGGTGATATCATATGTGACAACAACAAAGAATTAAACCCTCTTAGGATTGTAGGCATGGTGGATGAAACTATCTCCAAGAAAAATCATGGATCTATTATATGCTACCAATATGGCTAGGTGGGGCATCTGAAGAGAATATTTTTAAATTAATTTGTATCAGGGTAGTCTAGGCATTGGGTTAGGAAGAACTTAAAGTAGACAACTAGATATTATAGAGGCAAATATTAGGGGTAGAGACCTATAGTGACTAGTGGATGTGAAGTTCTCATAGAATAGCTAGACAAAGTAAGGTAGATGAAACAAAGAGGCCAAGGACAAGTGTACGCTTTGACAAACTAGCCATTGAATATGAAACCCAAACTTTTTATGGAGACATGAGGTATGATGTTATACCTTCCTATGTTAGTTTTGTTTAATCTTGACACTAATCATTCATTCATATGACCTATAATTATATCTTCATCCAAGATTTCTAGTACATTCTGTTGTGGGCTATGAGACTCAAGTGAAGCATATTTGTAGAGACATCCTAGTGGTGTTATAGTGAATGCTATAAATTAATGATATTCATGTAAATAAATGATAGGAAAAGATTCTATTTCTAAGTATCCATAGCAGATGTCTCTAATTAAGTTAGCAAAGTTAAAGATTCAATTATATGAGTTGATGAATAGTGTGTTGGAGCTCTTTCTTAGTTAGTTTGTAATTGTCTTAATTAATGATATCGTAGTATACTTCTTAAATGTTCAGAGACATACAAAGAATTTATGAATGATGTTGTAGATCTTACAACAATATTAGCTATATGCATAGCTATTCAAGTGTTCTTTCTCATAATCTAAAATTTAGTTCATAGGATATGAGGTTTCAAGGGTAGGTATTATAGTAGATTTAGTCAAGATAGTAGTTGTTTGAGGCTAGCCAGTTATGTACACAATGGTAGAGGTCCATAGTTTTCTATTTTTAATAGGGTACTACCATTAATTCATTGAGAACTTCTCTTAGATTGCATCTCCTTTAACTTAGTTGTTGAGGAAGGAGATTAGTTTTTCATGGAGCTTAATCTATCAAACTATAGTTAATTAGCTAAAGCATAGATTAGTATCTACTCTAGTGTTAGTTTCCCATACTCTAGGTAGATCTTATGAGGTATGCACAAAATATTTGGATGATGGATTCAAGTTTGTTTGAAGGCACGATGAATAGGTGGTTATAGAATAAATAAGTGGTTGCATAATCTTATCACCATCTATGACCACATTAGACATGGTGTCCATTCCATAATTTAGAGTTGGGTGCAATTCTCTTCTCTTTTAATATTTGATAGCATTATCTATATAAAGAGTAGGTGACTATCTAGGTTAACCATAAGAGTCTTTAGTATCTTACTAGTCACTTGTAATTAAACTTGTGACAAAGAAGATGAGTAGAGCTTCTTACAAATTTGACTTTCACCATCAAATATAGACCAAGTAGGACTAACCAAGTGGTTAATCGTTTGAGTACAATTGTTAGTAGATTTGGAATTCTTATCATCCAATTAAAATTTCATGACAATCTACAATAATAGCAATAGTAAGATTCTTAATATAAAGAGCTATGGTAGCCACTTTTAGCATATGGATAAATTACAGTGAACCAACTAGGCATGTTATAGAGAGATGGTTGAATATATGTTCTAATAGTGTTATCTTCCCAACTATAATATGAGGCCCATATGAGTAAATATTAGTTGCATCAAGGTAATAAGAAGACATAACAGAGACTTTGGTTCACATATTAGTAGCCTAGAAGGAAGAGAAAAGTTGATGATTATGTATCTCGTTACCTACTATGTTGGCCAATTAAGATACACCATAAAAGACCTAGCGGGTTCGTACACTTAAATGACATCCCATTATTGAATTTGGACTCTATATGGATGGATTCCATAGCTAATTTATCATGCATCTAGAGAAGGTATGATGCTATTTATATTATCATAGACTTATTAACCAAGTCTACACATTTTCTACTCACTAAGGCCACTGTCCATGTAGAGGAGACATCACAATTATATATTGTAGAGATTGCATAATTACATGATTTCATGAAGGGGATCATAAATGGTAGAAATTATAGATTTATGTGTCAATTTGGAAGCATTCTAGAGAGAGTTGGATACTTAGCTAGACTTTAGTTTAGCCTATCATCCACAAACTAATGGATAGACAAAGTAGGCAAACTAGATGTTAGAGAATATGTTGTAAGTATATGCTCTATAGTTTAGAGATAGTTAGAATTATATATTGCCTCTTTTGGAGTATTCCCACAATAATAGTTATCACAAAAGTATACAAATAGTCCCATGTGAGGCGCTCTATGATAAACCATGTAGGAATTTATTATATTGGTATACTATTGAGAATAAACCCCATTTGAGTGTATACCTAATAATGTAGACTATAGAGTAGATATAGATGAATCGATACTACTTGAGGAAAACTCATGATAGATAGGTAGCCCATGATAATCAATGTATGAGACCACTGGAGTTTGTGATTGGAATTGAGTATTTCTTTGTGTATCATACTTGAAAGGCCTAATGAGTTTGGTTGAAAAGGAAAGTTGATGGCCAAAAAAATTGGACTATATAAGTTATTGAAGCAGACTAATAGAATGACCCACAAATTAGCATTTTCATTATAGATTCCAGAAATTCATGATGTGTTTCATATATCTATGATGCAAATATTTGCGTCAAATGATCATCATGTGATAGACTAGATAGAGTCACAATCATAACCCAATGTTATATATATTGAAAGCCTAGTATAGATTGTTGATAGAATGATTTAGCAACTATACAATAGGATAGTACCTATGTTAAAGGTATTACATGATCAACAAGATACCCAAGAGATTACCGATAAGATATAGATAGATATACAAGGTATCTAGAGATCTTCTAGGAGGAAGATCCTCAAATATGAGAGAATGCAACCCCTCACCATAGGACCCCATGGTATAGTGTTATGTTGAATCTATGAACATTGTCTCAATTAGGGATCATGGGATCTTATAGTTAGTTGGATTTTTTTAATAATATTTTATGTGCTTTAAATGAATCATTATTATATATGATTTCATGATATCAGGAACATGCACACTAATCTTTCTGGATGCATAGATTGATGTTGTGACTAGTAGGGTGAAAGATTGTGAAGGAAAATAAAACTCTAGGTAGATGTAACTCTATCATGGATTATGATATATGACTATTGATGAGCAGCAAGGTACCCCCTACACTCAACCATACGAATATGAGCATTTCACACATGATCCAGTAGAATTCCAAGAACTAAGTGCTTATGTGCCCTTGTGAAACAAGGACAGGTTGGTTGATCATTGTCTTCCCAAGCTTACCTATATGTCACAATGGTATGGTTAAGTAAGCTTGAGGCATATGATTTTTATAGCTTTTATGTTTTTATGTCCTACGCTAGTAGGGAAGGAGAGAGGTAACTAAGTGACTAATTTAACTTAACAATTCATTAACTAAGTTCTAACTAATCCTAACACCAGCATCCATTCCCACTTGCCGTACACATCCTGAACCAGTGCAATACTACTGGGATTACCAAATGCTAATCATTACTGGGTTACCAAGCATTACACACATGCTCAAAGTGGTCGTTCTTGTGTAATTTAATGATTTTCTTAATTGATCAAAATGAATTTCTACCCTAATAATAGAAATGTAAAGTGCACAAAATAAAATAAAATAAAATAAATTCATAAGAAAATAAAATAAAATAAATGTGTAAGAAAAAAAAATCTCAAGTGGTGCAAGGATTAATCAAAGAGCTCGTCTTTATTGCCAACACAATGGTGTGCTCAGGTACATCAATGCTTGAATAAAGATCCATCCACACTTAGACCTCCTGCTGCGGGCACTTGGAAAATACTCTAACTTTCAAAAAAACTACAAGAGTTTAGCTACTTGACTGCTAAAAAGACTTCCCTCCCAATTGTGCACCTGGGCACTGTATTTATAAGCTTGGGAGCAACTACTCTAATAATTAGAGTAACTGCTCTAATAATAAGAATAACTGCTAAAGTAATTGCTAGAGTAACCTCTCTAATAATTAGAATAACTGCTAGAGTAACCCCTAGAGTAACCACTCTAATAATTAGAATAACTACTAGAGTAACCACTAGAGTAACCGCTAGAGTATCCACTCTAATAATTAGAGTAACTACTCTCATCAACTATACTTTATTTTTATGCTTTATGGATATGATGATTAGTACCACTTAACACACTAGGTTATATATTTTATGAAGTTTAGTGTGTTATTCATGTATGGTCATATGACTAGTTGAGATGTGTTACGATGTTTGTATAGCTTTATGATTTGGTATTTTGATGGGATGTCTAGGATACATGTTATGAAGTGCAGGATTCATCAACATAAGTTGGGATGGGAAAAATGATTGAAAACCCTTAGAAAAGTGGAACCAAGATTAAAGGAGTCATATCGATAGTTTAGGGAATAGGAAATATATCATTTTCCACCTTTCCTACTCTTGATCTTGCATAACCTTTTTTCTTCTTCTTCTTATTCATTCTTTGTTGATTCTCATGATTCTTGGGATGTTGGAAAGCTTGTGTTGGTCAAGCTATGATCATGATAATTTGGTTTAGGTTTTAGAGAATCTAAACTTCACAAGATGCATTTTGATAGTTTTTTCTTTGGATTTTAGTGTGGATTGTTGAACTTAGAAGGGGGGGATGAAAAGTTTCCCAAATTAAAAATTTGTAACATAAAAGCGCATACACCAAATTTAACATGGTTCCCCAACTTGGGTAGTCCACACTCAAAGGGTACATTGCTAGCATACCTCTGAACTTTGTTGCTCTTAAAATGTGATTGAAGGATCCACATCCTATACAATCTTCAAGCCCCACTCTAGAGTGTTGTGCCACAATACCATCCACTCAACCCCAAAATGTCCCATCAAGCTTAGAATGTGGTTTCCAAGCTTCCACAACCTTTAGCTCCACTCTAAAGTATTGTATCGTAGCATCAGCAACTCAATCCCATAGGATCTTGACAAGCTCAAGAAAGGTGCCTTTCCACAAGAAGCACATCAACCCCATAGGGCAACAAGAGAGAACAATTACAAGGAATAAATTTAACTTAGTTTGCTTATCCTTGTACGTTGAGGTACAACACACTTTACAATGAACAAATAATGAGACAATGAAGAGCAACAAAGATTACAATGATTCACAAAATGATTGTACAATGATTACACATTATCCTATACATTTCCCAATGCATATGATGTCTTCTTATAGCTTCCAAGTTTCTAAATCCTTCTTAGAACTCATGCAATGGCTAGGAAATGGTCACTAACAATCATGGAAGATGTCTTCTTCATGCCTAAGACATATTTCTAAATTTTCCTTCTATTTTGGAAAGATGTCTTTATTTGGGAAAGATGTCTTTGTCTAATGGGAGACATCTTTATCTGATGGGAGACATCTTTGTCTCATGGGAGATGTCTTTCTAAATCTAGCCTGCATTCTATGAAGACATCATTCTTTGGTGAAAATGTCTTTGCTTAAGAAAATACATCTGTTGTTTCTTGAAGGTATCTTTGCCTATGTTCACTCCAATTCTTCCAAGACATCTACTATTTTCTAGAGACATCTTTCTTCAACTTTCTTTGTCCTATGAATTCATCGTTCCTTGTCCACAACCTTGATCTCCCTCATGCTTTAATGATGATAACTTTACTTGTACAGTGTATGGTCTTTGTCCACATTCTCTAAAATTCTTACATGATTGTTTGAGACCCTATGGATGACCTTATCCTTTGAGCTCTAGACCAGTTCATTTCCTGTAATGTATGTAATCTTTAGCTCATCTTGATTTCTCATGTACGTAGACCTACAAACACAATAACTACCAACCATGCAAACAACCTTTGACTCCATTTTACTTAACATTTTGACACACCAAAATGTCCATAATCTCCTCCTTTTTGGTGATGTTCAAAACTTAAGAAAATGGGTTAGTGATCAAACATATATAACTATACTATCATACATATATAACCATAATACTCTTCCCCTTTTTGAATAGTAGCAAAAAGGATAAAGTGCCCAAACTTGATGCAAAAGAGATATAAAAGAATAATAATTTTTGAATAATATGCAAAATCATACCCTATGACATGACCCAAAAAATATAGAGTGAAGGAAGAAAATCAAGTTAAGGAGTACACACATTATTTAGTGCTAAGTTCAATGAGAAAGTGCCCCTAATTTTTCAAGAACTAATCCAAGCCTTCCAAGGGATATCTCAACTTAAATCTTGAAGTAAAGTATAAACTTTGAAGATCAAGTAGCTTGTCTCTAAATCAATAAGTCATTAGTAGCTCTTAATGTTATAATATTCTCCATCTTTGTAAAGCATCTACAAAATAATAGGGCATATCCTTATGATAAGGAGAATATAGCAATAAATCTTCACAATGTGAAATCATTCATACATCTCATGGCAGATTAATCAAAGGATGTTTCAATCAAAGTCATGGACACTTTAAACAAAAGGATAGGGAAGTGATGAAAGAAACAAGCATATATAGTTATTTGTATAAAGAAATACAACAAAAATAACACAACCATTTATCAAACATAATTCATGTTGATATTTAACTTGATCAAAGGACACTTGGAACACAAATTCAAGACACAATCATCCATTTAAAGAAAAAAATACCTCTTAAAGACCTTTTCTTTCTCATTTTGGAATATCTTGCTATTTTAGTATTTCTTAGCTCAAGTCTCCAAAGACTCCCTCTACATCGGTGTCCTCCAAGATAAAGATGGATAATGAGGATGATGAGTCATGTTTTATACGGCCTTGAGATCATATATCTGATATCGAAGCCACAATGTTGGGTATCCGATATTGAGGCACAACCTCCAATGTTAGACGTCCAATATCATCCCTTCCATGCAAGCCTATAAATACCACACTTGGGGGCATGGTTGGAAGATAGCAGATAGCATAGAGAGATAGAATAGATTCATATATTTTTTATTTTAAAGCTTTATTAGTTTTTAGTGTGATGTTAAGTGATTATATGACATCTTTATTCGAGTGTGACATACTTGGACATGTTACATGTTTGACAATAAAGATCGAGGTTACTTCCATCATTGTAACATCCACTTAGCTTTATTATTACTTTTAATTACCTTAATTTACTTACATGTTTACTATTTTCCTTAGTTAATGTTTCCAGTTATTGCTCTTTATTATTCCTATCATTAAGTAGAATGAGTATGACTAATCATGAGCACTTAAGTGTAATTACTTGGTAACCTAGTAGTGTATCGTTTGGTACACCCAGTGATGTATGCTTGGTAATCCTAGTAGTAGTTACATGAAGTCCAAGGCATGTATAGATGGTTAGGGATGGGTACTCATCGCACGTAGGCTAGTCTAGAATTTACTTCCCATTGTTAATTAGATTATATAACCAATTTCTTTATTATCATTAGGCATAGCTTAGGACCAAACAACATCAACTATATTACATCTCACTTTGGACTAAGCCATATGTGACAAGAATACCATTAGTCCAAGTGGGAAGACAGTGAACTGTGATCAAGGCATAATGATCTAGATGCCACAACTAGTCCCATCCATGGACTTTAACTAAATCATGCGTGAATGCTTGTGATTCGTATGGTTAAGCGTAGGGGTACCTTGCCACTCATCATTGGCATCATTGCTGAAGATGATGCTAGTTATCTAGATTAATTATATTATACACAATCACTATAAGTGCATTAACAATTTATCTTTCAAACAATATTAAATCACATACATTATAAACCAATAATAATGTCTCTTTCACAAGGAGGCAATAATGAATTATATAGCAAGAACATTCATTGGAGAACTAATGAGATGTATGTTGAAGAAAACTAGAGTGACCAACCTCATGTAGGGATTTCATATGTTCATGACCACCCTAACGACACTCAAATACTACATTCACCTAAGGTAGACAACCCTAGAGGAGATGAAGTAAGTCTTGGACCAGGGGAGGCCTCAAGGCCTAGGACCACCTCAAAACCTAGAAAAGATAAATCAAAGGACCATGGGGAACATCATAGAAGCCATGGAAATCCTCCTAGTTTCTCATCTTCCTCTTCCTCTTCAATGTCTAGTTCTAATGAAGATGAACATAGCTTTAGAGACAAAACTCCACTAGAGGGTTGAAATACAAATAGAAATAAAAAACACAAGAAAAATCAAAGACATCAAAATGAACATAGACAAAATTGGCACAATCAAATGAATAGAAATAGAAATTTTCATCACAATATTTTTGATGATGATGAACCCATATTGGCCACTAAGAGCTTGATGCAAGTCACAAAGGTAGTTAAGACAACCCACAGGCATCGTAGGGAAAGTTGCCTAACAAGGCTTGATATGAATAGTATACCTAATTTTGTGAGAGGAAATTATCTGGATCCACAATATCATTTACAAGATTTCCATGATGCTTGTTCCTTAGACAACATTGAGAGTGGGTGGAAAAAGCTTAAGATCTTTCATAGGACATTAATCGATAAAGCCAAAGTGTGGTATAGATCATTGAAAACAAATCCAATCTAACAATGGTCAACCATGCTAGAACTCTTCAATAAGAAATACCAAACCTATGCAAGGGTGTCCAACCTGAGGAGACAAATCCAAGGATGGAGATAAGAACAACGTGAACCCTTGGATATGGCCTTAGATAGATATTATTCTCTATTGAATAGATACCCAAGCCATATTTTCTTTAAGGAAGAGCAACTTTTCCACATCATAGATGGGCTTCGTAATGAAATGAGAGAGACCCTTGGGTTGTATGCTGAAGGTCAATTATACAAGCTACAAACCCATCAAATCTGAGAGCTAATCAAGCATGTGGCAAAAGAAGAAGGACAGCTATGAAAATTGGAGAATGTTGATCAATATCATTAGGATCCAACTCTTCAAAAGAAGAATGTCCACATTAATAATAAGGAGAAAGAGGCAACTCTTAATAAGGTGATTCTATAAAATAACCTTGTCGATACAGAAGTCTATCGATGAACTTGAAGTAAAGTTTGATAGGATGTCGAAGTGGATAAATGAGAAAGTTACAACTTTTGTAGAAATTGTAGAGGAGAAGATAATACAAAATGAATTAAGTGATCATAATAAACGGAGGAAGAAGAACCAAGAAATAGCTAGGAACACTTATCGACAAATAGGGAAAATGACTAAAGAAAAAGAGGCTATAGACTCAACCATAGAAGAAGATGATGGATGTGACATCTACATATATGACCATCTAAAGGCCTATTATCTAGTCATGTTGCATCTACATGAGTATTGCACTTTTTTATTAAATCCAAGTTTGTACAAAAGCACATGTCTAGAAACTTACCTTTTCCACAAGGTAATTATAGATAGTCCTACAACCAAACATACTATCCTAGGGGGACTTCTTACCAGCCTCAACACTATCATCAACCATAGTGGAAAAATGCACATTTGTGGGGAAGGCCATTGCGAAACCAGCCTTACCCCTACTACCATCCAAACATGTATGGTTATTATGTTCAACAACCTATTTCTCCAACTAGTTCTATGGACTCTACTTCAAATCGCTACCATCACTCTCCTAAGTATCATCAACCCATGACATCTCCTAAAGGTTCACCACCTCACACCCCTTACCCTCCATCCTATTCTCAATATTCTCATACTCCACCCCATCACATGTGACTGCCTATGACACAATAAGGTTCAACATCACAAAATTAACAAAAGAATGTCATTTGTGCTATGAATGTGCATAGACATGATAATGCTAGTAGGTCCCCACCACAATCTCGAAAATGTCCTTTCTTTAGGATGACTTCCATGCGTAAGCACAACACTCATGGACCTACTACATCATCCAAACCAACACAATGCCAATCTAGTGCAATGCCTTTCCTTTCATGACCAATGTCCTCTGATCCTCTACAAAGGCCAACATTCATCATTAATCCAACACCCACCAAAAGTAATGACTCTAGCATTGTGAAGAGACAAATGACTCCATGCATGTCTAATCATGATTAAGGATGCAATCATGTGATAGATATCTACAATGTTGACACAACTCATACTTTATCCCACCATACATTTAACAATCAAGTGTGTGAACAAGAACTTGTCTATGTAGCCACCACTAAACCAAGAGATACCTAATGGCTCGAAAATGAAAGGTTAACACTGTTTTACACATGCATGAAGCCTACCTATCTACTTATTAATTCTAAACATGATCAAATGCTTAGTCATGGGGAAGACACCCCATCCTAACATTCAAAATTAATATGTGTTTTTCATCTTTTTGTTTTACAATTTTTTATCCTTTTTTTTTTAATTTCTTGATACAAATTTTTCCTATCCTTTTCTACTTTTTCCACATTTTTTTTCATTCTCTTTGTTAGTAAATTTTCTTGTGAATAACATGATCATGTAGCCTTTGAGGTGAGGTTTTTTCTATGTTTTCAAGACATAAGGAACTGACTGTTTGGATAGTGATGCCACATCATCCAACCATACATCCCACTAATAAGAGGTTCTTACCCTAGTTATAATGATATTCTTTTCCATCATCAACCTATTAATAAACTCATAATCATTGTGCCTAGATAGAAAAGATTAGAACCAAGGGAAAATGTGAAGGGTATGACATCAAGTAGATTTGTGGATTCTCTTTGAACACTTTTGGTATGTTCTATCATGTTGCTATGGTTGTAATTATATCCTTGTAGATCTAATGGACAATGGGAGTAAGAGTAGAATAGAAAGGACACTGAATAAATTTGTAAGGATTCCACTGGAAAGACATGTTACCCATGCTTGAAGGTTGGTAGCATTTCAAAATCCATCAAAAAAAAAGAAGTGAAATGAATAAACTCCTCCCTTGGAAAAAATGCCAAGTGATGCTACTCCTTGCAACTATGATAGTCTTATGATTGTCAATCAAAAAGATGAAATAATGCGATGTCACTAGGAACATGGTATGCACTTGGTTTGAATCTTGAAAAGAAGGGCTAATGCTTCCTTAACCATTAATAACACATAAGGATTCATTATGCCTATTGTAAGGCACCTCATGCCCTAATTTCTATAATCCCTTCTAAAATCTATTTAATCTCACTGTCCATATGATCCTAACTTATGGTTTTGTGTAACATAGAGTTGTTTTCTCAAATTGGTGGTTTTAACGTGTGTGTTTTATGTAATAAGTATGCATTGCATTCAACCCCTTTGGTGCCTACAGACATTTTTAGGTGTGGTTATACAAGGGCATTCAAGGCTGCAACCTACTTTGGGGAGGATCCACCTATATAATTATTGTGACTTGTACTTGTTTGACACAATCACATCATCTTATACCTTCCAGCTACATAAATGTTAAATTCAATACTTTTCCTTATCATATAATCAATCCATTCTACACCATGGATCTATTATCCCTTTTCTTACATCTTTTAAAGCTTTTAATGCTTGTAATTCCATCTTCTAACACTTCTGGTGCCTACATATAAATTCTCACTTACCCCGGAACTTTGGATTTGATCTAAAACCCTTCCACCTATCACAGAGCTTTATTTTACATGCTAACTACCCTCATACTATGCAAATTCAAGCACCCTGATATTGACTACTCGATATTGGATTGGACACAACATCAAATACCTAATGTTGAGTACCTAATATCAGGTCCACTAAAACTATAGGACCCCTATAGTGCTCCAAAATCCATTATCATCATTTACAACTAGGGGAGTTTTTCATTTTTCTCTCTCAACTTAAAGCTTTGCGTAACCAAATTTCACATGCAATATCTCACTCCATCCCACTCTAATTCTCATGATTTTTGAACCTAGTTGAACCTAGAGTGTTCAATTTAGTTGGGGGAGGAGGCTTGTGTGGAAAACTTGCATTGATTTTTCAAAATTAGCTATCAGTTGAAAGGTACTATAAGGGTAAACATTTTAAAAACTTTCAACATTCTAATAAACAATCAATTATATGAATGTCAAACCCTTTAATTTTCTCACCCAAGGGACCATAACCATCATTATAAGCCATACATAAGGGAAAAGAGACCAATTGCGAAGGGTCATAAAAGAAGTTAATTCTTTTTAGGCATTTTTTTAGAAATTTTTCTAACTCTGCAATCATATGATCTAAAGAACTTAATGGAACTAAGGTCATGAGTAAGGTATAAACCTCTTAATGATAAATGATAACACCTTAGTAACATCAAACCCTTGATTGATTTTAGATGGCCCCAAAAAAAGAAGGATAAGAAAGACCTTTACAAGGTGCAGCCAAACACCTAAGCGATGGCAAAGGTTGACTAGGAGAAGAGGGCCCACTAGCCAAACATGAAGAATAGGAAGCCTAGTCATTTTCGCATTCATGAAGAGGCTCCTACTATAGGGCAATCAGTCCAAGGAGAGGCTACAGAACCACAAGCCCCAGTGCAAGGACAATACCTCACATTATCCCAAGAATGCCTTAGAGCCATCTAGGAGAAATCCATGTTGACCACGATCATCATGGAAATGAACTTCATTTCATTTATGGCATTTTCCCCTGAGGTAATTAGAACTCAACTCTTGGCATCACCTTTATGGAACATCCTTTCAGAAAGTGGGGAATGTTACCTCAATGAGACATACTAACTTTGGTATAATAAGGAAGAAGACACCACAATCAACATCAATGGAGTCACTGTCTCCTTTTTTAGTCAAGAAAATTGTAGAGGCTCTAAATCTACCAAATGTGGTGGCCAAGTTGGTGCATCTGTCCACAAGGTCTAATGTAAAAACCATAAATTTGTGGCTAAAGCAAGCATATAACAAAGACAATAAAACATACAGTGGGTTAACTCTAGAAGAGAGTACTTATTTTAAGATAGGCACATACCATCTCTTCCCAACTAAATGGCTCAACAGAATATCAACCTATGCAGCCAAGGAAAGTCCAATATTGATGGGAAAATACAATGTCAATCTTCCCTAATTGTACTTCATGGAAATTCAAAGGTAGTTTAAAGAAAAGAAGGCAAGGAAGCCAACAATTCTATTTCCTTACCTAATCAAGAAGTTGTGCATGTGCACCAAAATCCTGGGATACACCGATGATGTTCCCAGGAGGACTCAAAATGCTTCTTTTGCTAAGTTACTTAAACTCATAGCACTAAGGAAAGACCTTGGTGATGAACATGAACAAGAACAAAAAAAGGAACCAAAACTAGAAAAGGAAACAGAGAAAGAACCTAAGCAATGGTGAGAGCCACAAGTTCCATTGCCACTACCACAAGATTACTAGCCCACAATAAGCCATCTGCAAAAAATAGCTGAAACTTTTAGTTAGGGAAGTAGGGACGAATCAAACCTCTTTTGAGTCATCAATGATGCTGTGCAGCCCACTATTTCTACTAATCCATTAACGGGGTAGATTTCTTTACAAGAAAGAGGAGAAGCCCAATGGTCATAGTCTCTAGTAATGCCACATCTTTTTAAATAATGCTTGAAATAGGAGAAGGTGCTACCATCATGATCATGTAGCACCAAGATGTGATAGGCATAGTGAAATTTATCATAGATCATATTAAAAAATCTTTTAATATGCCTGTTATGCCTTTAATGGATTTGACTAGGACCAGAGATGCCCAAATGCTAGCTAGGACTTCAATGACTCTTGTGGCCCATGAGGATGTTCTTGACAAATTTCTATAGACTAGACAAGTGATGGTAACTCTTTTTGACATCCCCAATGATGTCACTAAAGTTCAATTAGACCTCATCACAATAAAAGGGAAGCTAGTCATGGTAGAAACCAAGACAAAGTGTGTGAAAACAAAAGTGCATTGACTACAACAAGAGTTGGGTACCTTGAGGGTTGGAAGAAGGAATCCTTCCCAATTTGTTGTGGCTGACCAGCTAGGAAAATTCTGAATGGAGAAGCTAAACCAATTAATCAAACAAAACAAAGCTACTAAGAAAGAGAAGGAGAAGGTAGTCTAAAATGCCTCAACTACCAAAGCACAAGTATATGTCCATAAGAAGGCATTGACCACTGCATAAGAAGAAAACATGCAGCTTACTGTTGATAATGCCAAGTTGACCACTATTGAGAAACAAAGGAACATTTTGGAAAACAAGTGTCCACTAATTGAAAGAAAAATTGGTTAGGGTCAACCAAGACATAAGTAGATTGGCCAAAAAAAATTGAACCCTCTCAATGAAGGAGGTCTACATAATACATCAACAATCTGCAATTGAGATAAGCACATGGAAAAATGAGGCCAAGAAACATGAAAATTTGAAGGAGCACTTCCAGGATAAAATTAGCATTACAAACAAATCAATGAAAAAGAAATCCAAATGGCAAAGGCCTTCATCAATTCCATGTCAGCGTAGAATCCTGACTAGCAACCAATCTTGGATAGCTATTCCTCAATGCACCAAGTGGAAGTAAAGAATAAGGACTTGCAAATTGAAGATTTGAAAAAGTATATGGCATTGGCTAACCTTTGCTATGCCAACCTTGCCATGTTAATAGTAGGTTGACCTAGAAATGAGATAGAGCATTAAGTAGTAGCCATCTATGTGCTATATGAAAAATATTTTGCAAATAGGAAAAGTGTCCTACAAAAACTTCATGTGGCAAACTCATAATTGAAAGCAATTAAGGCTCACTACCACAGACAAAGAGATGTAGCCTTGGACCTAGCCAAGAGATTGATGAATCACCATGAATTGAAAGAAAAGGCCAAGGCCTTCAAGGAGGAACGACGGTAGTTCGCAGCTTGGTACGTGAAAGAAAATAAGATGTTCCTACAACTACCATTTTTGTGGGATGTACTGGTTCCAACACACATCAGCTTATTAACTTGGATAGTACGTGATCCAAGAATAGAGGAGAAGAAGTTACAAGTGCTCCTAAATCACTACAAATTCCAAAAGCTTGACAACAAGGAAAAGAGGTCAATGGAAGAGCCACCACCTTTAGGAACTACATGAGTTCCCCAAGTTTTGTTGTTTTGTTGTTCTATCATGTGTCCATTTTTGTAAAAACACCAATATGGCATGGAAGAGTCGATTTTTGTGTCTAGTTAAGTCAGTCAATAATTCTTTACCTTCCTAATAGTAAAGAACTTGTTTCTCATTTTGTTTAACTCAAGGATGAGTTCTCATTTAGTTATGGGGGTATGATGAGTCATGTTTTGCAAGGCCCTAATATGGGATATCCAATATCGAAGCTGCGATGTTGGGTATTTGATATCGAGGCATAACTCCTGATGTCAAACATCTAATATTTCCCTTTTTTTGCAAGCCTATAAATACCACACTTGAATGCAAGGTTGGGAGATAACAAATAGCATAGAGAGATAGAATAGATTCATAGATTTTTTATTTCAAAGCTCTGTTAGTTTCTAGTGCATGCCTGCAATATGATGTCAAGTGATTGTACGACATCCTTATTTGAGTGTGACATACTTAGACACGTTACATGTTTGGAAATAAAGATTGAGATTACTTCCATCATTGCAACATCCATTTAGCTTTATTACTTTTAATTATCTTAATTTATTTAAATGTTTACTATTTTCCTTAGTTAATGTTTCCATTTATTGCTCTTTATTATTCTTGTCGTTAAGCAGAATGACTACAATTAATCATGAGCACTTAAGCGTAATTACTTGATAACCCAATAGTGTATCATTTGGTACACCCAATGATGTACACTTTGTAATCCCAGCAGTAGTTACACAAAGTCCAAGGCATGTATGGATGGTTAGGGATGGGTACTCATTGCATGTAGGCTAGTCTAGACTTTACTTTCCATTGTTAATTAGATTAAACAACCAATTTCTTTATTATCATTAGGCATAGCTTAGGGCCAAACAACATCAACTATCTTATGCCTCACTTTGGATTAAACCATACGTGACAAGACTACCACTAGTCCAAGTGGGAAGACAATGAGCTGTGATCTAGGCATAATGATCTAGATGCCACAACTAGTTCCATCCACGAAATTTGACTAGATCGTGTGTGAAAGCTTGTGATTCATATGGTTGGACGTAAGTGTACCTCATTACTCATCAAAGGAGTAGGCTCCCCCTACATGTGCAACTTTCTCTTGGATCTTTAAGATCAACTTGTAAATAATCAAAGTATTACAATTGTAATTTATTATTAAGATGCAATGTGGAGACTAATGTTTTCAAACTGTAAAATTTTCATGGATCTATCGTATAAATAGAAAAAATATTTCAAAGGACATGAGCTTAGAATTAGATCATCACAAGTAGTTCAAATTAAGTAAAATTGAATGCAAGATAAGAAATCAATACAAGTGCTACACTATAAATCTTTACAAAAGCAATTATATCAATATCATGAATGTAAGAGATGTTCTAGATACTTATACCATCATTTTCCTAATCTAGACAAGACACAAATAATTTTGGACTTCTCAACCACTATTTTTATTAGCTAGCAAGCAAAGAGATAGAAACTTACCTTAACTTACCTTGCTTGCTAGTGAAAAGAGAAGATTAATGCAGTTTGAGGTATGGTCCCCTATCATGAAGTACCTTCTCATCCTTGGGTTCTCTTTCATTAGATCATATATGTGATGTCTCAATTTGCTCATGTTCTTTATGATAGAACCCTTGATCACTTTTTGCATTATTTTTAGTACTCCATTTCTCTTCATTCTCACTTATTGGTACCTGCACAATTTTCTTACCAAAGCCTTTTTGACAAGAACAAGCATTAATCTTTTCTTGATCATCATAGTTAAGAGTCTTCTTACAACCATAATTTTTACACACAAATAAAGCATTATCCTCATGATCAAAATTATCAAACCTTACTATGCTTGAGCTTGAATTTTCATGTGTTTCTTCCTCTAAATTCTTTGGCTAGTTTTCAAGAGTCCCTTCTTGAATCTTGCTGCAATCCTTGTTAAAAGAGGTTAGTTGTTGAATCTTAGCTTTTAGGTCTAAGATCTCTTCTTTTACTTCAACATGAATAGCATCTAGCTTAAAAAGTACTAATTTGTTTTCCTTCCTAATCAAATGATGCAAAAGAAAATTTTCTTCTTTAAATTCACTATACCTCTTGTCACACTTATCATCTTATTCAACTATATGTGAGGAATTTTCATTGGTAAGCGCCATGCATATGAGATGTGAATCTTTGGAAGAATTTCATGCCTCTTCTTCACTTTGCTTACCATCATCCTAACTTGTATTAAAGTTGGCCTTTTTTGGTTCCTCATCATTGGATCTATTTCTTGGTTGAATCTTGCTATCATTTGGATCAGGACATTCAAAGTCCATATGATCTCTTCCTCCACAAACTCAACTTTCTATAGAAGAGAAATCTAATTTAGAAGCATTTAAAAAGTTTTTACCTCTGTTTCTATCTTTAAAGAGATTGGATCTTTGCTAAGATTCTCCCTTATTTTGTCTTGTAAGCAATCGTTGTAGTTTTCTTGAGAGAAGTGCAACCTCATCTTCACTACCCTCATTATGCTCATTTGACTCCTTCACCTTGAAGGTAGTCTTTAGAGCAATAGGTATTTCTTGAATATCTCCTTCACTTATGGGATTCATTTCATAAGCAATGAGAGCACTTTGAATTTCTTCAAATCTCAAAGCTAAGAAATTTTGATTTCCTCCATAACTGTCACCTTGGGTTTGAACTTCAA
The DNA here is from genome assembly GCA_015680685.1 of Gnetum montanum. Classification (NCBI taxonomy): domain Eukaryota; kingdom Viridiplantae; phylum Streptophyta; class Gnetopsida; order Gnetales; family Gnetaceae; genus Gnetum; species Gnetum montanum. The sequence continues at coordinate 176,905 of MNCI01010386.1, forward strand.
TTGTAGAGTTCTAATTATTTTGATGATATTACTTTCAAGTAGATCCTTTCTTGTTCCTCTAATAGTTACAACAAGATCATTAGCTCTAGAGAAATTATCCTTTATTTACTCACCTTCTCTCATTTTGAGTCTATCATACTCACTTTGTAAAACCAATAATTTTGATTACTTAACAATAGATGTTCCCTCATAAGTACATTATAAAGTTTGTCAAATTTTGTTGACTGTTCTACATCCTACTACTCTATTAAATTCAAATTCATTCAATGCACAATATAAATAATTTTTTTCTTTTGAATCAAACATGAACTTATCCTTTTTCTCTTATGTCCATTTGTTGCGAGGCTTGATGATGCTAGTGGAGTTGCTGATAGGTAGAGCGTAGCCTTCAAGGATTGACTCCCATACTTCAAATTCCATGGATTCAAAGAACCCTTGCATTCTAGCTTTCCAGTAGGCAAAGTCAAATCCGTTGAACATTTATGGCTTTGTGTAAGATGTCCCCTCCATTTTTCACTCTTGAAGTTGATGCTAATAAAGAAGAGTACTAGGCTTTGATATCACTTATGTATCATTGAACTTAGAAGGTGTTGATGAATAAGTTCCCCAAATTAAAAATTTGTAACATAAAAGCACATACACTAAATTTAGCATGGTTCCCCAGCTTAGGTAGTCCACACTCAAAGGGTAGATCACTAGCATACCTCCGAACTTTGTTGCTCTCAAAATCTAGTTGAAGGATCCACACCCTATATAGTCCTCAAGCCCCACTTTAGAGTGCTATGCCACAACACTATCCACTCCAACCCCTCAAGGTATCTTCAAGCTTGGAATGTGGTTTCCAGGCTTCCACAACCTTTACAACCTTAAGCTTCACTCTGGAGTGTTTTACCACAACACCAACAACTCAATCCCATAGGATCTCAACAAGCTCAAGCAAGATGCTTTCCCAAAAGAAGACATCAACCCCATAGGGATACAAGAGAGAAAAATTACAAGGGATAAATGCAACCCAATTAGATAATCCTTGTATGTTGAGGTACAACACACTTTACAATGAACAAATGATGATACAATGAAGAGCAACAAAGATTACAATGATTCATAAAATGATTGTACAATGATTACACATTAGCCTACACATTTCTCAATGCATATAATGTCTTCTTATAGCTACCATGTTTCTAAATCCTTCTTGGAACTCATGTCATGGCTAGACAACAGTCACTAATAATCATGGAAGACATCTTCTTTGTGCCTAACATGTCTTTCTAAATTTGCCTTCTATTCTAGGAAGCATCTTTGTTTGGGAAAGATATCTTTGTTTGATGGAAGAGGTCTTTGTCTAATGGAAAATACCTTTGCCTGAGGAAAGATGTCTGCTATTTCTTGAAGACGTCTTTGCCTATGTTCACTTCAATTCTACCAAGACATCTACTATTTTCTAAAGACGTCTTCCTTCAACTTTCTTTGTCCTTTGAATTCATCATTTCTTGTCCACAACCTTGATCTTCCTCATGCTTTAGTGATGAAAAATTTTCTTGTACAATATCTAGTCATTGTCCACATTATTTAAAATTGTTGCATGTTCATTTGAGATCTTGTGGATGACCTTCTCCTTTGAGCTCTAGACCAATTTGTTTCTTGTCATCTATGTAAGCTTTAGCTCATCTTGGTTTCTCATGTACATAGAACTACAAACATAATAACTACAAAACCATGCAAACAACCTTTTACTCCATTTTACTTAACATCTTGACACACCAAAAGGTCCACATTTAATTTTATCAAGTTTTTAGTATGATGTGAGTGTCTTTACTCTTTTCTGTATTATGGCAGCTATATTTTTGTGCATGGTTGTAATATTTTCTTATGTTAAATAGGATTGATAGCACATGATGGTTGATTATCTAGATTGATTTAATTGGATGCTCGATGTTTGAAAATTTTTCTTATTGTCACATTTTATGCATACATATTAAGATTTGACTAGGCTTCAAGAGGTTGCAAATGTTGCATTGCCAACTTTGAGGGAGTTATGATTGATATGTTCATATGTGCTATTGGATTGATATGTACATGAAATGGGCTACTATCTAATTTTTGCTACTATACATCATTTTTGTGTTGAGCATGAGTCATAAGATAGGTTGCATTGCGATTGTAGTCAAGTCATAGTAAAAGTTTTAGTCAACATGGGTTGAGCTAAGGTAAAACTAGGGTCATAATGATTTTCATAATATTTTTATATGAATTTTTGGTCACAGCATCCTAGCAATGTGGTAATGGTAAAGTTATGATGAGGTGCCAATCACAAAATTCCCACAACCAAGTTGCAAAAATTCTTAGTTATGGAATTTTTAATCAACATAAGTAGAACAAGAATGCAATGCCTTTACAATAAGGTCATGATGACTATTCTAGGTAGAGTGCAAGGTCCTTATAAGACATGTTGAGGAAGTAGTCCTTTGAAAAGGATTAATGCAAGTGAGTCACAAGTCATGACTAAGGTAACAATTAGAAAATTATAGCTAATGTTAATGATATTTGAAATCGAATGGCTTAGGGTGAATATTTTGTGCTAAGCATATGTCTTAATTTTTTGTGTATTGAGTGATATGATTTTGATTACAATTGATGTCTTTAGCATCAGTTGCTTAGGGTCAGTAGGCATTTGATGTCCATGTTATGATAGAGATGTACATTCTATATGTTTATGCCTTGCAACTTAATTGATGTCTATAGCATAGGTTTCTTAGGGTGAGTAGATGTATGATCTATTAGATTTGATTATAATGTTTGTTTTACATGCTTAATCTGTGAGGTGTTCGTTGATACTTATAATTAAGGCACGAGCAATGACAAGCAAGGGGTGGGTTGCACTATGTATGCAGAGCAATAGCCCATGTTATTACCTATAGATATAGCCCCATTTGGTCTTGCATGAGCAAGTTGGAGCTCGATAATATCTCATCTAGTTAACTAAGCAATTGAAGTTCTAGCTTCCCTTCATTTGGATCCAAATCCATATGTGGGTGAGTGTGAGCAAGATCTTTGTATTCTTTTATCAAACATGTCATCCAAAAAGGCAAAAGCTTATATAGCATAATAGAACTACTATTGCAACAAAGAAATGCAAAAGTAAAAAAAAAAAAACAAATGAAATAATTCAAGAAATCAAATGGAAAAACATTTTCTTTTACTAATTAAACAAGGGAAAAGTAGCTTATTTAAATGACTTGAAAGTTGGACTCATAAGTTGATAGTGATATTCATGAATTATGACACTATGATGATTGATGAGTACTCATGTTAACAAATTCATGTTATACATAGTGTGGATGTGTCAATAGCCATAAGGATTGGATGTGATATGATTAGGGTATTATGTTTGATCATTAGAGCACTAGTTTCCTAGGGTCTATGATATATGTGAGGGAAACTATGATATATGTGAATCATGCTACTTATATTAATTACATATTAACATGGATGAATATTGTGATCTTGTGTGGGATGCTATAATTTGGCATACATGTGTATTGTGATCTTGGTAGTGTGTATGTGTGGTAGAGCTTGGCATGATTTATGATATCATGATGTGACTATGCATACATGTAGAGTGATATGCTAGCTATGATCATTATGTCTAATATGTGAATTGAGATGCTTGTGCTTGAGATACTATATGTGATTCTTGTGATATATGCACTAAGCTGTATAGACTAGCATGTGTGTTTCACTGATCTCTAATGTAAGCATCAAAGATCCCTATACCTCACCTCCAAAACAACATTGAACTGCATCGACAGAGGGTGTATAAAGGCTCCCATTTAGTCTTCACTAACCTCATTTGTTTACAGGTGATGGAGCCAAGATCTCATGAGGTTTAAGAGTCTGAGGAAGGTGCTAATGACAGTGCTTTTATGATGTGAACCATTTTGTTATATGCATCTATGTGTGAAATAGACATGTTTGCTGCTGGTTTTGGTTTAGAGATCATGACATCTAATTATATATATGATGACTCTTATGTACTGAAGATGTACATGATACTCTTTTGTAGAATTGTGTGGATATGTTAGATGCATAGACTTGTATTACCTTTGTAGCCTAATATCTTATGATGCCTTGATGGGTTAGTTGTACATGGAGAGCTTGTAATATACCTTGGTCATTATGATGTTATGTATGCTAGTAGTGGCTTAATGTTATAATTTCTTTGTCTTTATGGCCAATGTATGTATTGATATTTTCAAGGAGTGATTTATGTGCTTTCTCTTTGTTTTCGATCCTTGTATGTGTGATGTTAGATGAGCATGTGATGGTAAATGTAGAGATAGAATTGAGTTACCCCTGTTTGGTATGGGGTAGACAAGTAGGATGTTATAATATAGCTCAAGAAAACATCTCTCTTAAAATGAAAATACGTAGACATACTCTAGAATCAAAAGGCTTAAAAATTAATACAACCAAGGCAAAATATATGCAATGTAATTTCGATAACACCATAAATAGTGTGAATTAGAAATAACAATTCAAAGCCAAAAAGTTCTTCCTACAAATAGTTCCACTACCTAGGATCAATGTTGTAATTAGGTGGTAAATTTGATAAAGATATAAGAAATAGGATGGAGGATGATTAAAATAAAGATAGGCTAGTCATGTTCTATACAATAAAATATTCCCAATACAACTAAAGGGAAATTTTACAGGGTAATCATCAGGCATATTATCTTATAGGGTGCTAATGTTGGGCAATACAAAAGAGGCATGAATAACAACTTCATGTGGCAAAAATGTGAATGCTTATATGGATATTGAATATTACAAGAAAACATAAATAGTAGAGGAAGACTTGGAGTTACTTCTATTTCAGATAAGTTACAAGAATGGCATCTTAGATGGTTTGAGCATGTGCGAAGAAGATTAAATAATGAACATATTAAAAAAAGTTGTTATATATTTATTTATGATTTATATCTATTATTTGGCCAAGGGAATCTTTTCATTTTTCAAATTAATGAAATCCCAATTTTGATTTTTGTGTTCAAAAAATAAAATAAAATCCATTGTTATATAATTCTTGCCAATACATGCTCATAATAATTCCCTAACAAAAGTTCATCTCTTGGCCACCAATTTGATGATAACTATATATATATATATATATATGTGATAAAGTTTAGGCAATTGGTAATTGGCCTCTTGGCCAAAATCATTGTTCCAAGAAAGGCACTAAAAGAAACAATAGGCAAGATATGGGAAAAAAAACAATAGAAGATGATTTAAGGAATTTGTAAGTAAATAAAGCTTCACTCTTTATAGAGATGAATGGTAAAAGATAACTCATGTAATTGACCCCATTTTTGGGAAAAGGCTAAAATGATAATGATTTAATGTGCCCAAATACAAAACATGGTTGAAAAATGTAATATTCATCTTCAATATTATTTTAACTACACAAGAAACATTCCTTTACAACAAGTTTTAGGTTATATTTGCCTATTTCAACTATCAAATGATAAAATTCTATTCGTAATCTACTAATTATGTATATTAATTTAAATATAAACTCAATAAAACTTCTGTAAATTAATATGCCAAATACTTATTTCAACTATATCTTTTCCTGGGTGTTTGACTAGCTGAAAGGGTGAAAAGGGAGGCTTCTTAATCGATCAATCCATCAACAATTATCATATAAGTTTGAGAGAGCTCATTATCCCCTGCAATTCTCCATCTTGCTTTTCTCCCTCAAATTTCTCCAGTGTCTCTCTTACAATGCTTCACAAGTGTCCCTTTGTAACTTTCTAATTAAAAATACACGACATTTTTACGTGTCGGAGATTTCCCGCATCCTCTAATCATATGCATCTTGTAGGTTACGACCTATAATTTCTGCTACAGATTTCCATGGTCACGGCAGAGAATTCGAAGCTTTTACATCTAACCAACATTTCTGCCCAATTTCAGCTTTTGATATATCTACAGTCATCCTTAATAATAGTTAACAACCTTTCGTTCCCTGTTCCGGGAGAACTATAACAGTAGCGTGTCCTTACCTGAGAAAAGCCAGATATCCAGCTCCAGGTTCCAAATTGGTTGATGTTTTGGATATAAAATTACATAACATTTGATTCAAGATTAAAGTAACAATCCATGAAGTAAATTGCTCTGAATTATCTACCAGAGCATGAGGTGCACCCAAGGATATTTTCCAATGCTAAATTGTTGTCATCATGTATGACTCAGCAAAACTGGTAGCCTGTTTCAAATATTGAAAGAGAGCAGCCTGCTTTACAGGTTAAAAACAATAGAACATGTCCTGAGAGGAATAACTCAATAACCTAATAACCCAATAATTTTTTTAAAGTGAAAAATGGTAAATGTATTTCTGAGGACAGCAGGGGTCCTTTGTTATAATGAAATTTTTCATCCCTAGTCTTCCATGCAATGTTCAATTTATAACTCACAACAAAATCCATTTTGAAGAATGGACTTTGATCAGAGCTATCATGTCTCATATTTTAAAACTTTAATCAATGCTTTCTTGTACACAAATTGTGCAACTGTCATGTGGATAACTGTTTTTTATTTTTATTTTTATTTTTAATACAGAAGTCAAAGACATGATTTCAGATTTTTCACTGGCATTTGATGTTGAACACCAGGTTTAAACAGCTAAATTAGGCTTGCATCTTCACAATTGAACTGAAGTACATGCTGGAAGTTTCGTGAAGGCAATGATCAATCTGAATCATCTGAGGCTTCATCTTAGATGAAGCAAAACATGCTCTGGATTCTCGATTAGACATTTCCATGTATTGGAAAATCTTGCTACTGCTGCACCATCTATAACTCTATGGTCAGCACCAAAAGCAACCTGCAAAACATGAATTTTTTTTTTAAAAAAAAGAACAAAACAATTTTCATGAATAAGAATTTCCTGTACTATGTACAACATCTTGACTGAAAAATGATCTTGCTACAACAAATAACCAAATTTACATTCACAACTGAAGTAGCATATATGGAGCCATCGTTATTAAAGCGCGGAAGTTTCTGAATTCTTCCAAGTGCTATTATAACAACTTCAGGGGAGTTCAGAAGCGGGGATCCAAATCTTCCGCCAATAGATCCAATGTTGCTTAGTGTTATTGTTCCTCCGCTAGTATCTTCTGTACTCAAAGTGTTCTTTGAGGCTGCTTCCAAAAGGCGCCGAAGTTCTTTTGTGATCTGTGAAAACCACAAAAATGTTCATATTTTATTATATTGCAAACTGCATACATGATTCTGTTCAGAAATCTAGTAAAGGAAGATATTAATGATTAATTTTATCAAAATGCATGCTGCCTTTACTCTGGCTGGTTGATCAAATGGACTTACGTTCATGAATCAAAATCCCAGCATGGTGAGCTGAAGTCGCACTGAATAACCAAAACTTTTATTTTCAGCGTTATGCCTTCCAATGCTACCAAGAGGCCAAGTGGAAGCCATTTTTAAGTAAAATGGGATAAGTGCGTGCACGACAATGATGATAATTATTTACTGTCATGTGGATGGGCTACATCTTAAAATAAAATTTTGTTTATGTTAGATCTACGCTTTACAAGTTAACAATAGGATCTATAGCTAATTTTTCTTCAAAATATGAAGTATGACAGTCTATATTAACACATTGTTTCTCATCTGAATTGACAAATTAACTTTTCTTTTCCTTTCTTTATTAGATATCTGAGATGCAACATTGGCCTGTTTGTGAAAAATCAAATGTCCAGCTGCAGATGAGACACAGAACCTTAAACAAGTTTGCAGTATGTGCAAATACTTTTGAATCCATTTAAAAATATAAATGGAATCCATTAATGTCTAAATGTGTCAAAAATGCATTTTATTTTAGTCAGGATCATTTCTAAAAAAAAATCAAACTCAGACTGTTCAGTTGAACAGCACTGTAACAGTAAAGAGTTGGCGTGGGATTATCAATTTGATAGAAAGTAGAAGACCTAAAAACACAAGTTTAGTACATACAGGCATATCAGTTAGACAGTAAGCACAAGTACACTGTCACCTGCAATATAGATAGTGACTGAACGTTCTTTATATTGGGAACAACCAAGCCGTGTTCGGTTGCCATTGCAACTCCTATGTTGTGTGAACCTGTACAAGTTGAAACACAATACAACACCAAACACAAGAAAAAAAATTTAATTAACAATATTTCCCATTATTGATGTGAACTTTTTTGACTTATGTCTCTACTATTAATTATTTCATATTCTTATTTTATTCTAACACATGATTGCATGAGTTCTTATGAGTTTCACTCTCATACAATAATGATATAAAAGCAGTGTAATAAGGCACTTGGTGTATGTTAAAAACCTCCTCAATTAATGAATAAGAAGTAATTCTGTCTATGTCCAACAAAAAAGCTTCTTTCCCAAATTTCTCAATTGATTTTATTATTTCCAGTTTTTTGTTTTTTAAAATTTCTTTTTCAACTTAAGAAACATCTTTCTTCTTGAAAATGTTAAAGATACAAAGAAAACTTTAAACTGTTTTAGAAACCCATTATCATTGCCACAAAATGCCCATAACAATGAGCAATAAACAATATGAAGGAAACATTAAAAGTCAGTTCAAAATATCAGACTGTTTTTAGATGTACTTTAACAGATTGGAAAAAATCATGCTAAGTTACCAGATGTGAAAATTTTCACATATTTGTTAAAATCACTAAGGGTAAACTGAAACTGAATTTTTTTTACTTGCATCCACTGAGACCCTTTGATCTATCACACCAATTTCAAAATTCCTTTTGTGGAATTGTTTTTAAAGAAAGAGTTCAAGACCAATACTAAAAATTCTCAATCATTGACAAACTACAAGTCATAGAACAAGTGATTCTAATTCTTACTGTTTCTTCAGCTTCCAAAATCATAGATTGCTTGGCTTCACCTATAATCGTAATGAAAATTATAACTAGATTCTTGAATAAATGATTTTTCTCTCACCCATTCTATCATTGCAAAGCCCTACCTCTAGGCCATGGGCTGGACTGGTTGTGCTAGTGTTATTCAGAGAGTTAAAATTATCATGTCACAAGGCCAACATAGAAAACAAATGAAAAAGAAAATTTTAGGAAAAACTTACCTTTGCAGACAAGCTCATAAGCTTCCTCGTTAAAAGAGCTGTTCATAGAAGGATGCTCAAGGAGAGAAACAGATAATGATTTGATTAAAAATGGCAAATAAGAATGCTTTAAATCTTGTCCACTTGTGGCATTTTGAAAAGCATTCTTTAGCTTCATAAGAGAATCAACCGCAACTTCTTCAACGTAATGGAAGTGAGGAATTTTAGCTGCCATGCTCATACTCTTAACCATAGCACGTTGGAATCCCCTGAAAATACAAAATTCAATCTACAGATGAGTGAAGTGTATTTCCTTGAACCAAACAGCCTTTCATCTACATGATTGATTGAAATTATCTATCCAAACAGAAAAAGCATGAATAAATACATAATTAGCATAACAATGAGCTTCTCTCTTTTTGTTATTTGTCATAAAGTTACTGCTTGACCATGTATGGAACTGCTGAAATGCATAACATGGAAAATAATCTCTTTAAGCACTTATTTACATAGATAAAAAGAAACAGTGCTTGGAATAAAAAATTATGTATCCAGTTAACCTGAATTTCTTTTGAAATAAATAAAGCAATTTTCCTTCAATTCCTGAACCTAGCATTGAAACAACTGTATTGCAAAGAATAACATGTTATGGACTATACCTTAGTGAAATTATTCTATCTTTGTACACCAAACTTTCTGTTGAATTTTCTTGAACAATTGGAGTGATTACTTCATCCAAACCTTTTTCATCTTTTGTCCATTTCAATATATCCTCCTTTAAAATCCTTCCATTTTTACCAGAACCTGAAATTTCTTCCAACTTGACATCATATTCCTTTGCCATATGCCTAACAGCTGGTGTAGCCAATGTCTTTCCATGCCCTTCGTTTTCTCCTTTGTTAACAGAATCACGCGACCCCTCTATCTGACTAACAATCGTACCATCTGTCTCTATTTCCAGTAATGTTTCCCCTACCTGATAGAAATTTGATCATAAAGTGAAGATGAATCTATCGCTTCGTGAGAACATGATCTACTGTTATAAAAAAAGCATACTTTAACAGTTGAAAAATCACAAAAACTTGTATATAAATCAAATGATTCAAGGTGCACATATGCATATGTATTTTCCATAAAGTTCAATAAAACAACTCGTTTAGTAGATATACAAATAGATAACCATTAGAGAACCAACACACATTGATATCCCCATTGATGATGAATAAATCACCAACCAGCATTACCTATCACATTTTGTGAAAAAAAAAAAAAATTCCCAGTATTGTTTCTCATGTACCATTTTTCTAGAGAGATTCTATTTCAAGGACTTTGACATCCAAAGTGTGACATGGTGTATTCAGGATAAGTACAGATTGGAAAACCATTATGAAAAATATCCATCAATACGTATACATCATTCTGGTAAATATTTTATAATATATCTACCTTATCTCAAATACTTTGGTCCATTGACTTTTTGCAATTAATTTTCATTGCATAAAACATACAAAAATTAAAGCAGCAAGATGCCATGTGTATACTAGGAAAACTTTATCAGGAACCAGAAAGGAGATTCATTTCATAACACGATTTTGTCCAGGGCATTAGTGTTTCAGAGGTAATTTCTGTTTGTAGCTTGATCGGAAAAAAGCAATAAATGAATTGATTTGTTATTTCATGAACTAAAAGGAAAGAAATAACAGAAACAGATGAAAGATACTTTTCTAAAATAAGCAATGCAACAGTAAGATTTGACAGTGATCATTGGCTATATAATTTCCTGTAGAAATATGATTAGTTTGGTTGGCCTGGAGCGTGAAGGCCAAGATCAGAAAAAACTGAGACTCATTTTGCTAGGAAATTCTCTCTCTTTCTGCCAAATTTAGTTTGAAATGTTTTGGTCAACATGATCTAGAATTTTTGCTAAAGTAAAAATTCATGATTAACCCTTTCGCAGGTCTAATTTAGAAATTCAAATGCCACAACTGGTTTGATAGATTATATGAGAAAATTCATCATCACTTGTTCAAAATAACTCATTTGCACTGTCGCAATATTGCATACGCATTCACAGAACCACAGAAGATGCAATATAAATATGAACAATTCACCATCACTTTTGCCTTATTATTCCATACGTACGTGCTCTTTCATAAGTGCTGACCCATCTATTTTTAGATATACATATTCACCTGCTGAATCCAAAAACTTATTTCCAATTTCTATATTGCAATAGGGTCATTATAGATGGTCTGAAAATTTGGCCTTTATGTCACATTACAGAGAGAATAGCTTATTAATATCCAGAGGCTTAGAATTGGGTAAAAGAAAGTGAATGGTTCCAAAGCTCTCAGAATTTCAGTTATATTCTATACTTCTCACTGTCCCTCTCCAGCAGCTACTCTACTGATCCTCTTGCTTTAGGTTCGTTCTATTTAATTGTCTGTCAATGACCTGCTTCCTTTTGGTTTGGCCCCAGTACTTTGTAAGTATTTTGTTTATTTCATATCCAAGTTTCTGCTCTAATATATATACTATCATGCCTGAGAATTCACCCTGCTGCCCCTGCACTAGAGTGGATAGAACAGTGGCACGACCACTTGCAAGATAAGGACTGATACAACAATGTTGGTTGAAAGCAATTGGATTTGTCTTATTTTGGACTCTGGTATAGCAGTCGAGGTTCTAGCTGCTATTTATTTTATGCCTGTGGGAGGGCAGTATACCTCAAATGAGGTGCTTTTTGTTCATTATCTAGCTGAATTGTTGCAATTGTTGCAAAGGTCACAAGTACCAGTATGTATTGGATGGTTTTGCTGTAGGGTTCCTGTTGCTTGTGCATAAATTCTAGCCCAATGATAAAATATTTTGTGCTAATTTTGTAATATTTTGTAACTAATGAAATCTTGGATCTTTTTCTTAAAGAAGAAACAGGCTACCTTTCTAATGAAATTATACAGCATTTTAATAAATTTATAATTCAGTAAAAATGTTTCCAAATGACATGAGCCTTTAATTTTGTACCATTATCATATCCCCTGGAAGAAATCGCAATTTAGCCACTGTCCCTTTGTAAGGGCTTGTTATCTCTATAGCTGCTTTATCGCTTTGTACCATGCAGATGGTCTGAAATTCTTCCACTGCATCACCCTGGATAACCATGACAGATTATTAACAAGATATGAGTCCAATGCTAGTTTAGCTATATATTTATTATTTGACTAAGAGAATTTTTTTATATTTTTCAAATTAATAAAATCTCAAGTTGATTCACTGAGAATTGATTTTCACATTGAAAAACAAAAATCAAAACTAATGCATGTTATTCAATGATAATTCTAGTAAAAAAGTTTATCTTTACTCAGCTTTATGGACAAAGTCCAGGTAACAAAGTAGTTGGCCTCTCAACAAAACTCTCAGTCAAAATAATAATTCCCATGAAAATGTTCATCTGTTAGTCCAGTGTTATGACAATGATTATTTATTTACGGAGACAAAGTCCAGCCAACTGGTGGTTGGCCTCTTAGCCAAAAGGCTCCTCTGTAGCTATTATGACAACAGTAAAAACTATGACCAGAAGAGTTCTCCTTACCGTTGAGATAATAAAATTATTTTACCATGACCAAGGAAGACTCTCTTAGATGAGGCTGGTAGTTGGCCTCTTGGCCAAAAAAATCCAAACAAATATTCCAACAATATTGCATATATAGAAATATGATAATGTAGAATTATGGGTGTCATGTTTTCAGTAGCACAGTCATTGGATCAAAGTTTAAACGTAATCAGAGAGAGCTACTGATCAGGGAAAATACTCAAAGTAGAAACACAAATGATGGGAAAACACATACAGGGGAAGTGAATATGACCTATAGTATTAATTCTATTAATTACGTGCACTTGTCAGTAATGAAAATGAAATTTCTTACAAACCAATACACAAGCCCTAATTGGTATCAGCTGGGTTATTACATTTCACAAAATCTCAAACAAGATGATGCCATTATTTCTATTTGCAACATGATCATTGATTAAGAAAATAATTGCATTTAATATTTGCATAATTACTGCACATTGAGGTAAAATTCACTCACTTCTTCAACTAGCCATTTGAGAAGTTCACACTCCTTGATTCCCTCCCCTGGTTGCGGCAAAGGAAATTCTACTACTGTTGAACTCTGAACTGTTCTCTGTTGTTCAGCTTCACTGGACAGAAATGCCTTTGGGATAATGATGAAGCCCTGTCCATATTTAAAAACCTAAGACATGTAAAGCAAAGTACTGAACTCGAAGATGAACTTAATGGAAATGTGTCAATGAAATGAGTTTAGTTTTTCAAACAGGCATGAAATATTTCATATAAATGCATCACAGATACTACCTGAATATGCATTCTGCCTATGCCATATAAAGTTAGAAACACGTATGCAGTGTGATCATAATTTTCACTGATGTAGGCCACTTTATTATTGTTATTTTTAAAGTGCAAGATAATTCCATTTGAAATCTGTAAATCTATAAAATTAAAATCCTTCATGAAAGCCCAACAGCAGATCACATTTTTCCAAACAATATAAATTTGAAGAACGTTTAAGTTTTAAATCAAAATTTTCCTAAGAAGAAGTTTGTACTTGAGCATGCTTGCTGCCTTTTGAGAACAATTTTACAATTTAATCAAACTGTTTTAAAACTGTGATTAAAATTAATACAAATAAAAATATATAAAATAGCCCAACCAATCTTTAAAACCAATACAATTGAAGCAAAAGATGCAAAAAGTTTAAGAAACACTATTCAATGGCTTGCACCAAAAGGTCAAAAACAGAGGTATAAAAGTTAAAACCGATATATAAAGAAAAGGATAACAGATCTGAGGGGGAAAACAGTAATAAATGTAAACACGTATAAAGCATAGACGCTAGGTAACATCTGAAAAAGTGCAGCCTCTTCATGGTTGCGCATATGTGTTGTATTCTACGGCTGCAATTTAAGGAATGGTCCTATAATGCTAGTATCCAGTTCTATGATTAGAAAATCCAAATTATCAATAGGAGAAAACAACTGTGCACTGTAGCTATGCAATCTGTTCACAGTCATCTACTAGATATTTGTGAACATACACCAAATCTTTATGCGAAAACATGACATCCAGTTGCAATAGAAATCAGGCATCTCTAGGATGATAGAATTTGGGTTTTTCAGAAAAACTTTTAACCTCCAGAAGACACTCAATAAACAAGGAATTTAACCAAGTTTTCAACAAAGTTGCATTCAAATAAAGCCTTTATGAGTCTGTACTGCCACTGCACGCAAATGGGATCACATCCTTACTATGTCTACCTAGTGAACAATATAAACTAATTCACCTGCTCTTACAAAGCTTACTAATGTCTCTACCTTTTCTGCAATCAATTTTGAGCCCCTCAGGAAATTTTCTTTCTGAAATGCATGCACTATGCAGTTCTCTAAAGTTGCCATTTTGGAGGCCTTGCTATAAGAAGCTGGATCCTCAAGCAATTGCGTTGCCATTACTCTGGTACCTTGCAAACATTTTTGAAGCATTACCGAGGAAAATGTGGCTTTCCGGACGAATTTACTCAACATATACATCTTCAACGCTTCGGATGATAATATAAATCAGAGCGCCTCTGTGAGCCCGATAATCCAAGCCTACCGAAGATGGGAAATTCAAAGCTTCTGAGAAAGAAACTGCTAAAGGAGGAAGCAGGCTAAATCTGAAAGTCAACGAGTCCGCTTTGCCTATAAACTGTGTCGCATATAATGGAATGGATAACTGTGCCAGCACTCTCACTTTGTACCGATGCAAATTTTTATGTCGGTAGGATTGCGTCTCGCAACCCCAACGTTTTCCATGAGGATTACACGCATGTTGGGTCAATTTTCCATATTAGCAAAGCTATTTATTTTTAATAAAGTCAACTACTTGTGTTATGACCGCCTGCAAAGTGGGAATAATTCTAGTCTACTTGAAGTGTACAAGGGTTAAAAATTTAAGAAATAAAAATTAATTATTAGTAAGGAGGATAGTGTTACAGAGAGAATGTTTTGTTGTTGGTTCAAAGATTGACTACTCGCTTTGTGGAGTAGGGCAAGAAAGATTATGAAGATGGAGTAGGGCAAGAAAGAGTATGAAGATTCACTTTGGTTCCATGATATCTTAACCATCACCCTATACAACTACATTGCCTTAATTCCTTGTGAATGGCATCACAAAGATATATAGGCTTGTTGATGAAGCTTTAGCTTCTTTAGCTTGAGCATCATCCCTTCTCTATGGAGTAGGCCCCCATCTCCTAGCCCGAAGCTCTCTTAAGGAACAATATCTCTTATGTGTATGCTAATGCTCTTTAAGTATGTTGTGTGTGTTGCATTGGTTTGTTTGCTTATATGATTATTAAGACACCCTTGCCTACTCCTAACCTTGGGCTAACATGTAGTGTGAGTTATGTACTTTTGTTGTGCTTGCAAGTTCTTAAGGACATTAAGGTGTAGCTCACCTTGAGTTTGCTTTGGAACACTTAGCGACTTTGGGGTGCATAGGTGGTGCTCAAAGCTAAGGTTTGGTTCAAGCAATGTCGTTACACTTGGTATCAAAGGTAAGGTTTTGGTTCAAGTGGAACACACATTCATATACTTTTGTAAGCAGTTTGGAATGATAAATGATATGTCTAAAGTTAAGAGAATAGATCTTGGTCCTACTTCTGTATGAAGAGGACATGGTCAATGCTATCTAGTAGAATCAAGCCAAAAGCCATACCACTAGGCTAACACCTCATTATTACTCTCGTAAGAGGATCCAATTATGGAGTTAATTGCTACAAGTAGATGACATATTCATACATCATCTACCTTGAGTCAAAGGGGTTTGAACAATTCTAGAGTTTGGTGATTCTAAGAGAGTTCCTTTCTTGTTGAAGTTGAGCTCTTGCATCAAACATAACCAAGCTCTAGCTTAAAACATTTTATTAAGACATTGTATAAACTACCAAGATAATATTATTAATGATCTCTAGTTTGTGAAAAAATAGTTATGTATGCCTCAATTAGTTATGATGAATGGTGATTAAAACAAATTTTGTTCTACTCACTAATTCGTATGAAAATCTAAGATGGTGGTTCCATCATGAATTGAATATCAAGAAATGTATTCAATCAATGATTCTTATTGGAATGTGCTACTTATGTATGGATGGTTGTTCTCATTTCCATTGATGTGAAACTTCTCTGGCTTGAATGCCTTGAGAACTCTATAATTTAATATTACAATGTGACAATTTTGTACTTGTGTGCTATGGAATGCCACTTAGATTTTCATTCAAGCTCACGATCCATACAAGAAAAATGGCAATGTTTTAAATTATTTTGTATGCAAATCTCATGTTTAAGAGTGTTCCCATGTCCTTGCTCATGGATGGTAGTTTGAAGGTGAAAAGTCTTGGAAGTTTCAATGTCATGATTCCTTTATTGAAATTTTCCTCATTAACAATTGGGCTTTGGTCATGAAATAGTGGTATGGAATGTGGATGGCAATTCATCTCTACATGAAACAACATGATGCATGGTTGCTAGCATGTTAATGTTCAAATAGAGAAGAACTTATGTGCTTGATTTCATTACTTGTATTTAGTGAATAGTGGGATATGTGCCAACACTGTAGGAAGGATAGTGATTTAATGGATAAGTTTTTATTTTTACCATCTTCCTTCCAAGTTTACATTTTGTACTGTTGAGAACTTGAAGAGATTATCTTCTACATATGCAATGTAATGCTTTTGGTTGCCTGTAAACATTGTGTTAGGAAGTGGTTCTTTCTTTATGGGAGATCTTAACAAAGATTGCTTCTAATGCCAAACACTTTGTTGATTATGATAGTAACCAAGCATTGGGATTTTATGTTTAACCACCTTGACAAAAGATAGACAATCAAATTTTCTACCAATAGAGTTTATGCCAAAGAGGATAGAATATGGCTAGTTTAGTACTACCACTTTCTAGATAGGTTGAAACATCAATTTATGTGCAAGAGAGAAAGAAAAAGAAAAGGAAAGGAAAGAAAAAAAGATACACACACATACACATAATGAGAGAAAGGAGAAAGAAATAGAAAATGTGTGTTTGTGCACATGCACACACATGTGGGTAAGAGAAAATAAAGGTGTAGTGACCCTAAGTAAGGAGCACATGTTCATGATTATGGCTTTGACTAAGAAGCATACATTTTCTACCATGACTTCATGTTAAAGCACACATTCATTGATTGTAACTTTAAGTAGAAAGCACAAATATCTATCATGTCTCTAAGTAGGAAGCACATAGTTCTTCAATATCTCCAAGAAGGAAGCATAATCAATTTTCAAAAGGGAGTAAATGCCCTAAATTTTTAAAAGGGAGTCATAGTATTGTCCATGTTTTTTAAAAAGTATTTTAAATAACTTGGAAGGTGCCAATGAATCCAAGGATGGATAACTTTTAAGGGTTGGAGAAGAGATGTGTTTCCCTTCTATTAATAAGTTTTTGGGTGATGCCACAGTAAGGATAAAGTCCTAGGGATCCTTGCCAATGCTATTACTAGGCTTTTACTATACATTGGAAATTAGTTTTTCCAAGATACATGATAACCTCTCCTTGGACATGAAAGATAGATTCTACACTCTTGTGTCATTACCAAAGGTAGAGAACTAACTCACATGTTAAAAGGTTGGTACTATTTACATGAAAAAGGATAAGCCTTTTCTTCCTTGACTTGGGTTACATAAGCATCTTTAAACTTTAGTTGGATGTGAGATTAAGTTTAACATTCATGCTTTACAATTGATTACCCTTGTTGTTAAACCTTCTTATCTACCATTGTTGCATGGGATTTAAGTTGCACGATATGCTTTATATCCACTTTGCTCGTAATGTTTGAAGAAGTGCATGAAGAAATACTTAAGCTCTAAGGACTTTGCTTCTTTCATTTACGGGAGAGTATAGAGAGTATGCCTTATTGATGATCTAAAATATGCATCGCTTTTGGAATGGGAGCAGAAATGAGTATAGAGATCCACTTAGGTTTCATGCTATCTTAACCATCATCCTATAAAATTATATTATCCTAATTCCTTATGAACAATATCATAAGGATGTATAGGATAATTGAAAAGACTTTAGCTTCTTTGGCTTAGGCATCACCCCTTCTTTATGAAGTGGAGGTATAATACTAGATATGTTAGTATAGGAATGTGTCTTAGCTCTCTTAAGAAATAATATCTCTTATGTGTATCCTAGTTCTCTTTGAGTGTGTTATGTATATTGAATTGGTTCAATCACTTATATGATTATTAAGACATTCTTACGACACTTCTAACCTTAGACTAATGTATGACATGTAAATTGTATACTTATGTTATGCTCATAAGTTCTTGAGAATGTTGAGTTATAGTCCACCGTAAGTTCATTCTAGAATAGTTAGCAACTTTGGGCCTCATAAGTGATACTAAGCACTTCTTTAAAGAAATGTTGTTATAAGTACCATACTACCCTTGAGAGCATAATACAATACCACCTTTGAGTCTTGAATCACCAAGAAATAGAGGGAAAACTTAAGATAGAGGTTACTTTTTCATATCGCCTAAGTTATCTATGAATTTATTTGGCTAAAGTCAACCAAAAATGATAAGTTTGCTTGCAAAGTATAAATAGATATTTTAAAACTTAATTCTAGTTTACTAAGATGTAAAATGTTATCAAAATATTAAGAAATGAAACTTAATTATTAGCAAGAAGGAAGGTGTTATTACAATGCCCTTGAGAGCACTGCCCTTGAGTCCTAAATCACCTAGAAATAGAGGATAAACTCAAGATTGACTATGCCTCAATAGTTACATATTCTACATTCATAGTTTGGATACATAACACTAGTTACAACATGATTAGAAGTGTAGCGAGTATGTTGTAGATAATTATATAAGCATTGGGACCATGAAACATGTGCAAGACAGTGTAAGCATGATCATACATACATATAAAATACCTCTATATAGCTAGGATGCATTCCTATACTATACAAATCTAGCTCCAACTTTCATCTCTAAAGAGCAAGGAAGGTAGTCATGCCTAAGACTAAAGCTCAAATTCTTTCCATATCATTATGTCATAACATACAAAGAATCGGGGCTTTTATAACACCTCAATGTTTCAAACCTAGAATCTTAGGTTTGTTATTTATTGTCTTACAATTGGTCCTTAAGCATAAGGATATATACTAGGTTAATAATATATTATATGTTTCCAGTAGTTTTTACTAGTATATTCTAATTGTTTCTCTTGAGGTTTGAACATTTGATCCCTTATTTACTTGTATTGATATTTTAGAATTAATACATCATGATGTATATGCCTATAAACTTGTGTATAATGTATCTTAGAACAACCCCATATGTGGCTTGATTGTTGGATCTCTTAGTAAGAATACATGTTTCATTATGTCTCCTATCTCTTAAGGTTTGGACCTTGGGCCTTATTCTTATTACATATTAAAAATATTATTATTATTATTTATTTCTTTTCTTGATTTTTATTTCTTGGTATTTACTAATTTTTGATGCCTCTTGTGAAGAATAGGTTGGAAGGATTGTGACGATCCATTGCTAGTATTTTATTAATGTTTAGTAGAATTTATTTAACTTATATTTTTATGTTAATAATGCAAGAATACGTTTATGAGATATGTTAAATAGATATTTGGTGTTTATTCTAGTTATTTTATTTTATTCTATTGTAGAAACCATTCTTTGGCATGTGGCTTATTATTATGTTATTTGGAGTAGGTTCACTCCAATATTAAATCACCTTCAAATACTATATCTAGATATTATGAAAGGATCTTTAATTATTCAAAAGAGAAGATTACAACAGGATTCCCAAAACTCACAAAACATCCAAAACCACTCAAAATACTTAAAATGATGTAGTAGAGCATGAGACTCTACAAGCACATAATGGCTATTCTTAATGCAAGACACAATCGATAGAGAATCTCTTCCATAATTTGGAACTAAGATCTTGAATCATAGGTAAGACAAGAATACACAGGCCTATACAATTGACCTTTGAGTTGCAACCTCTATGCACTCACTCACTCAATGTGCTCTCCCTTCTCTTACTTAAGTTCACAAATGAACTTCATGATATCTCCTCTTTCAACTATTTATGCTTAGTCTATATTTATTAGAAAATAAAGATAAAAACATAAAGAAATATTTCACAAGATTAATTTGGAATTTCCACATTGTTTCTATGTTTTTCTACCTTCTCCTAGCTATTTTCTAAATTGGAATAACAATTCCAGAAGTTTCCTGGTTATACAAGTCATCTATGGTCTTCTTAAGTCATCTCTTGTTAAAGTTTAACTTTTAGGACAGATGTCTCATAAGTGTGGAAGATGTATTGTTTGTGGATGAGATGTCTCCTTTGGCTAAGACATCTTCCCATGAGATGTCTTCATTTTTTGAAAGATATCTCTTCTTCTAAAGAGACACCTCCTACAAAGACTTCACTCTTGGTAGAGACATCTCTTGAATGTTCTAGGCATCTCCTGTGAAGTCCTAGCTTCCAAATAAGACATCTCCACAGAGCCCAAAACTTGCAAAATATACATGTAGGAAAGAATAAGGGAATAAAAGGAGGTTTCCTTACACTAGCTCTCCCATCCTTCAAAAATTGAACTCATGTGAACAAGGAAGTAGGGGTTGAAGTGATTCTCCACTTATGCAATTTGCTCTCATGGATACATAAAATATCATCCATAGATTGATCCTTCTAATGGAGCAAGTACTGATCACTTTTAACTCCCTAAAGACTAGAAGCTTCCCTTCACTTGAGTGCAATTTCCTTCTTTCCCATTGAAGGCTTGGACTGATCAATAACCCCCTTTAACTCGTCAATGCTACCCTATATGGTATCCTCATCAACTAGTTCATGATAGTGCACAAGATTTGAAAATTTAAACACAAAATACATCATCATCATCATTTGGTAAATCTATCTTAAAAGCATTATCATTAATCTTAACCTCAATTTTAAAATGCCTCATCTTCTTAGCTTTTAACTTAAAGAAGTTAATATCTTTCAGCCACTTCTTCTTCAAGTGCACTTAAACCAAGTAAGAAACAACAAAATTTGGCTTTCATTTGATCTCATTCCTTTTGAGGACTTCCTCTTCAACATTTTTCTTAAGATTTGATTTTACTTATGCATGGATATCCCTCATCTATTGCACAATATTAGTGCTAATTTGAGCTTCACCATCAAAGCTCTAAAGACCATCTTTGGAAAAAAACCCATAGTTCACCTCAAATGGGCTTTTATGAATAGTAATATCAAAAGCATTATTGTATGAAAACTAAACATGACACAATAAGTTTTTCCAACTATTTGGTTATTCATCACATAAAAATCTCAATATGTTCAACAAGGATTTATTCACCATCTCCATTTGGCCATCAGATTGTGGATGATATGTACTAGAAAAATTCAAATTTATCCCTAAAATTTTTCATAAGGACCTCTAAAATTGACCCATGAATTTGGAGTCTTTATTACTAACAATATTGAAATAAATACCATGTAACTTCACAACATTTTAGAAAAAGAAAATTTCCACATAAGAAGCATTACTCATCTTTTTGCATGGAATAAATTATGCCATCTTAAAGAACCTATTCACAATAACAAAAATTACATTTTTCCCACTTTTGGTTTTGGAAATACCACTTGCAAAATCCATAGACATACTTTTTCATAGAACCTTAGGAATTGACAAAGGCATATAATGTCCATTCAATCTATTACCTCATTTGAATTTTATCCTCCTTCATAAATTTAGAAACTTTAGTTGCCATACCATGCCAAAAATAGTGCCTACCCATGAGTCCCAATGTTTTATCCTTGCCTATATGACCTGCCATGCCACTACAATGCTTTTCAAACAAAATCTTTTTTTAAAAATCACAATTAGAAACACATACCTTTTAATTTTTAAATAATAGTTCATCTTGAATATGATAGTTCCTCCATTGGCCTACCCTACTCAACAAGGGCTCTTTAAGACTCATCCAAACTTTCCCAAAAGCAACATCATGTTCATACAAATAAGCAAAATCACCCATACCTTCCACATGATGTACACTAAAATTTACCATTTGCACCTTGGATAACGCATTAGCCACCACATTGGATTTTCCACTTCTATGCTTCAACACAAAATTAAACTTTAAAATTGTGTAACCCACTTCATATGATTTGCACTTAACTTCGTATGTGATTTTAGAAATTGAAGTGTCTTGTGGTCCATCATCAAAGTGAACTTCTTGTGCAATAAGTAGTGCCACCAATGTTTTATTTCTTGAAGAATAACATATTAATCCTTTGCATATATGCTATATTTTTACCTTGACTCATTTGACATTTATGAAAAGACAACAATAGGCCTACCCTTGCAAAAGTACCCCATCAATGACAAGTCCACTTACATCCACCTCCACATGAAAAATCCTCTAAAAAGCTTGTATTACAAGCATTGGTTTATTGGTAATTTTTTCTTTCAATAAGTAAAAGCTTCATGGGGTTTAATTATTCTATCAAAATTCTTTATTTTTCTTCAAAAAAGATAACATAGATCACAAAATATCACTAAAAGTTTTGATGAACCTTCTATAAAAACCTACTAAACCAAGGAATGATCTTACCTCCTCAACATTCTTAGGAGTTGTCCAATCCCTAATAGCCTTCACCTTGGTAGTTTCCATTAGAATTTGATTTTTTGAAATCACATGCTCCAAATATGTGATATTCATCTTGAAGAAATGACTAATGAGTTGCATTTTTTGGATTACATCAACGAGGCCTTGCCAACACAACCCCATAGATGCAACCCCATCAATGTGGTAGCATCGACATGGGATTTGATGCATGGACATGGCCTTATCAATGCAATGTCTATTTTTGCCTATAAATATGCACTTACCCACCGTGTTTATGGTGTCCTTTGTCATCGTTGTAGTGGAGCTCTTATAGTTTTATCATTTGAAAGTTAGAATATTTTTCTAAGTGTCCGAACTAGGAGTCAAAGAGTGTACAGATCTTTATTCAGGCATTGTTGTACCTAAGCATGATAGTGTGCGTGGAAATAAAGACAAGCTTTTTGATAAACCTTGTATCACTTTGAAATAGATTAATTATTTATTTATACATTTAATTTTTTATGCAATTTCCTTTAATGCTTTATGTAATTAAGCTAAATTAAGCTAGATTAAATAGTGATTAATTAAGCACATAAGTACAACCACTTCAAGCATACACTTGGCACTGGGTAATCCAAGTAATGCTTAACATTTGGTAACGTAGTACGTTAAACATGTTCAAGATGTGTACAAGTGGGAATAAATGCTTATGTTAGGATTAGTTAAGTGTAACTAGTTAGATTAAATTAGCAATTTAATTATTTTATTTGATTTATTATTCTTTATCCTTAGGTGACTTAAAACATAAAACATCAAAATGATAAAAATCATATGCCTTAGTTGCACTTAACCATACATTTGCATTTCACAAGTGTAATTGGAAAAATAATGATTACAATGGTTAGTTCCAATTCCTAGAGCTTAGTGTACTTAGAAGGCTATAAGTCCATGGAATTTGATTGGATCACAGATGAACACTTAGCGATTCATATGGTTGGACATAGGTCTACTCACCACTCATCATTGGTGCCATTTCCTGGGACTTATAGTTTGATATGTGTGTTATCTAGGACTTCGTGAATATTATTTAAGATCATTGGAGTGAATCCTAAGATAAAAATCATTGGAAAAGAAAAGAGAGAATAATAATTATAATTATAATTTAAGCATACTAAATTTTTTTTCTAATACAAAATATCTTCTTCTCATAGGCATGATGATTCAAAACCACCAGTGCCTTAGGAATTCAAAGTGGTATACACTCTTCTAGATGAGTTTGTATTTGATTTCACCTTCATCTTGCATCAAGATGAGGCACTTTTATGGAGAGACATGGAGATCAACATTGTGTTGCCTCCTGATTGATCTATTCCTAGGATGAAGCTCCAAACTCTTAAGAGGTTGGGAATTCAGGACCTCCATGATGAATACATTGTGCAGGACCATGACTATTGGGACTACCATCCCATAGAAACATGATCCAAATGAGATTGACATTAGGAGAAGTATCATGAAGCTATGAAGAGAAAATGGTTCACCAATCCCTTGTTTCTATTGAACCAAGATGATAATAAAGATTCTCCCTCTGGAGGTTCTCAACATAAATATCTCCACCCCTTAACTCTAGTGAAGGGGGCTTGAACTTAAATCTGCAATCCACTATCAACAATCTAGGTTCAGAAAAAAGTGGGAGTCAAGGCAAGGGGTTAGGCAAGCATCATGATGATAGTAAACTTAATGATCATGATCATGAAAAGTGGAGAGGAGGTGGCAGACATTGTGGTGAAAGGGGTAGCTTCACCATATCATAAATGGGCTTCGATCAGAAATGAGGAGGTTTGATCTATGATAGTCAGGGGGAGGTAACACTTGATGAAGTGGTGCAATGAAAAACCTTGCCAATTCAAAAATCTATTTGAAATTTTGGCTAAGGTTGACAAAATGTGGAAATCTTTAGATGAAAAATTTCAAACTACTCTAAAAATTGTAAAATAATCTAAAGAGAAAGTTAGTGATCATGACCTTAAGAGAAGAAAAGAAGTTGAACATGCCTACCAAAGGGGTAAGGGCAAAGCTGCAGTAGTAGAAGAGGTTGTGGAGTTAGAATCAAATGATGAATGTGGATGTGACATCTGCCAATATTAGCATCCCAAGGAATGTTATGCTATTGTGTCACACTTATAGAAATCTAGGGTGTATGCTTTGGATCCTAGACTAGCACAAATGAAAGTACCTAGAAGGTTGCCTTATCCTCAAGGAAACCTAAGAAAATTCCACCAACAACAACAAGCTTATTATCTAAGTGGATCTCCACCACAATCATATGAGTAATACCATTAGTGGCAACAACCAAAATTGTGGGGGATGCCACCACCACGGTAGCAGTACCCTTATAGGTAGCTAGATTTATATGGGTACTATGTTCAGCAACCCATGTCTCCACTTGACTCTTCTAGTTACGCTTCTTTTTAGCATTACTACTAACCTTCAGAGTATTATTAGACTCATTCTTCATCTCCTAGAGGGGAATTACCATATCCTTATCACCCTTATCATCCTTCAGCATATGTTCCTCCACCCTTAATTTAATAACTACCTACTACATCCATGTAGGATAGGATTCCCACATAGCCACAACAATGTAATGCTATCAAGGTTGTTAACTTATAGATGGCTTCTTAGTCGAGTGGTTTAGAACCCAGATCCCATAAAAGATCATTCTCTTGAATCAATAGCCCTACTAAGCCCTCACCTACTTATGTGGCTAGCACCCCATGTCTCTTTCATCCTCTACATCCATTTCTCAAGATCCACATTATCATGTTAACCCACACTGTGTCAAATTGAATCAAGGCTGGCAACCTTCCTAGGAAAAGAGTTGATCATAGAAGTCCTCTCATTTGCTTGTAGATTGCTAGCAATGAGCCATGCAAGGCTCTTCTTGATTTAGGTTCTAGTGTCAACTTGATTTCCTATGAAATGTACAATACCTGGAACTTGCCTCCTCTCAAGAAGAGAAACATCCATTTAGAATTGGTAGATCAATCCATCACTATTCCCTTAGGACTAGTGAAGGACATTGTAACCATTTTTTTTGGTGGTTATATCCTACTGATTTCTTGGTGATCAAAGTTAACAATTGTAAGGGTTACTTCCCAATCATTATGGAAAGGGCTTGGTTTAGCACTATTGATGCATAAATGAGCATTAGAGATCTTTCACTAGAGATTTTCAAGGAAAATGCATTAAAAAAGATTGAGAAGAAGTAATTTACATGCATTACATACAATGATATAGGGTGCAATTGTGTGTAGAAACTTTGGTCTATTAAAAGCACATCAATCAAATCATGTAGACAATGTGTAGATGAATTTAAAATCCAAAAGTGCCTATACATAGCAGCCATAAAATAGGAGGGAACCTAGTGGCTAACAATTGATTTTTAGGACAACACACTTTGCATGGAACCTACTAAGAGCCTAACTTGTGCCTATGTTGAAGGCATGGATGAACTGGAGCAAGTTCATTACCAACTCTTCTATGATGATTCTAATGATACCAATTGGGAAGAGTTGGAAATCCCTAACAGTTTTAAACATGAGCCCTTAGAGTTGAAAACTGTACCTACTAACATGAAATATGCATTTTTTAAAAATGGCAAGCTAGTAATAATCAATGCCAACCTTGCTCCTAAGTAGATAAAAATGCTATTGAATATGGTCTAAAAATGGTCAACAACCTTTTCTTGGTCATATCTTGAACTCATAGGGATTGATCCTAGGATATGCTAGCATCACATCTATACCAATCTAGCCATGAAGCCAAAGAGGTATCCATAGTGGTGGCTAAACCCCAAATTGAAATGGATTGTGAAAGAGGAAATTGAACAACTCCTCAAGGTAGGGTTCATCTATCCAATTGTGGACAGCGAGTGAGATATCCCACTTGTAATTGTGTCAAAGAAAGGTGACAAGTGATGGGTCTATATTGATTCTAGATTATTGAACATGATGACATTCAAAGATCATTTTCCATTACCATTTGTGGACTAGGTGTTGGACACTATTTTTGGGCAGTGCTATTATAGCTTTTTGGATGGTTATAGTGGCTACAACCAAATTCAGATCGTACCTAAGGATCAGGAAAAAATAACATTCACAAGTCCCTAGGGAATTTTTACATATCGTAAGATGCCCTTTGGTCTGTGCAATGTCCCTAAAACTTTTTAACACTTGGTATTGAGCATTTTTCAGTAGCATATTGGCAGTGGGATGGAAGTATTTAAGGATGAATTCTCCACCTATGTCACTACATTTGAGCAAGCCCTAGACCACCTTGAGAAAGTGCTTAAAAGATACATGGATACTAATCTTTAGGTTAATTTGTGAAAGAGCCATCTCATTATCCACAAGAGCATTGTGTTGGGGAAAAAAATTTCTCAAGTAGGGATTGAGATGAACCTTGAAAAGATTTAGGTCATCCAAGGAATAACCCACCAATTGGAAATCACTAAAGATGTCTAGTCATTTCTTAGACACATTGGCTATTACTAACGATTTATAGAGATTTTCTCTAAGATTGCAAAATCATTGGTTGAACTCACAAAGAAAGATGCTACATTCATATGGACTAAGGAATGTGAAAAGCCATTTTAGAAACTTAAGGAAAAGCTTGTAAAGACTCTAATTCTATGAGCACTTGATTTTTTTCATCCATTTCACATCATGATGGATGCATTAAACTATGCCTTGAAAGCTATGCTTATGCAATTGGATGATCAAAAATGTTCATATTACATCCACTATGCAAGCCAAAGCATTGTGGGTGCACAACTCAATTACACCACAGTAGAGAAAGAGATGATGGTCGTGTTGTTTGCCTTGGAGAATTTCTTTCTCTATTACCCCACAATAGAGAAAGATGATGAAAGCCTACTCTGTGATCAATTTCTTGATGAACTTCTCTTTTGACAATGCAATAATTGAATAAGTGCTTGCTAAACCAAAATGGTATGATGACATCCTAACTTATCTTTTCACTCAAGAGATGCCATAAGAGTTAGATCATTGGAAGAAACAATAGTTTCTTCATCAAGCCAAACACTTCATGGAGATTAATAAATACCTTTACAAGGTGTGTGGTGATGGCTTGATTCATTGGTGTGTTCTTGATGCTGATCAACTATGCATTCTCCAAGATGCTCACAAGGATCCTTGTAGGGACCACTATGTAGGAAGATGCACAATCATTAAAATCCTGATGGTAGGGTACTATTGGGCAATAATCATCAAGGATGTCCACCAATTTATCTACTCTTTTGAATGTTATTAATGAGATGGTGGGATGACCAATTAAATGGAGGGACCCCAACAGTGGATCCAACTACTGGAACCCTTCAACATCTAGGGAATAGACTTCATGGATTCCATCACATCCATGTTAAATGGAAAGACATACATAACATTCACTGTTGACTGTTATATGAAATGGGTAGAAGTAGTAGCCATCTCCAACTATACATATTCCACCGCTACACAGTTTGTACAAGAAAATGTTGTAAATAGGTTTGGAGTGTCACATGCACTAATTTCTGACATGGTACTCATTTTATAGGTGCTACTTTTCATAAGCTCATGTAATGTCTAGGGGTTGAACATAAATTAACAACACTCTACCACCTCCAAGCCAATGGTTAAGTAGAGGTTACCAATAGGGAGATCATGAAAATATTAATAAGAACACTTAGCAAATATAGGAGAGACTAGAGCACAAAACTGAATGATTCTTTTTGAGCCTACTACTCCACATGAAAGATCCGTATAGGCTATTTTCCTTATGAGTTGGTATATGAAAAATTACCAACTCTTCCAATTCAATTTGAGCTCCATACACTTTCAACAGCATGTGACTTGGACCTTGACATGAGCCTAGTAAAAAAAGAGAGATTAATCAATCTTAACATGCTAGATGAGAATCAATTGGTGGCCCTGTCCTTGAATGAAATGCACAAAGCATTCAATAAACAATGCCATGACCTTAGGATAAGGAAAGTGAACTTTCAACTTGGAGATAAGGTTCTCTACTGGAACCCCATACACGTACCTCAACAAACTAAGCCCTAGACGTTGTGAAGGACCTTACATCATTTATGAAAGCTTTTCTTATGGGGTCATGTTAATTTACAAGCCTGAGAGCCTAAACAAGAAACAACTTGTCAACATGCAACAACTAAAATCTTTCCATGAGTTCAAGAAAGCTAGTGAAATCAATGCCTCATCGGATGGACAACAATGCTCATTCTTTCAGATCTCCTCCTTTCAACTCAGTCATGGGGGAGATGACCATCCATGCTAATTATTAAAGTGGCTTCTTAGTTTTTCTACCCTTTTTGTTTTAGACTTTGTTATTTGTATACTTTTTTGTTTTACAACATTGTTAGTACATTTTATCTTTCTTGAATATTTTTACAATTTCTTGTATATTTTCCTTTCTTTTAGTATGAATTTTTTCTTATTATTTTCTAATAAAGTACTTTGTTGTCAATAGGACACAGTTGTGCTATAGCTATTTACTAATGGTAGTTTGTACCTAATGTTTTTGATTGCTAATGTCTTATTTTATTTTTGAATTTTGATGATTGATAACTAAGATAGGTTTCTTTTTCATGGAATAGGCAGTGAGTCCACATCATCCACCCATCCACCAACTTTATAGTTTTCCTAGTTTTGGAAGTATGAGGTTCCTTTTTCATTAATAAAAATTTAATAAACTTGTGACCTTGGTAGTTTCCAAACTTGGGGAAAGACTCAAAGGTTTGAAAAGGATGTAACTTCAAGGGGATTCAATAGTCCTTGTGCCTCTACTTACTTGAGTGCATGTGTATTTTCATGGATTTTTGATCATTCCTTGTCAACTCATAATAGGAAGTTAAATAAGTCTGTGCATGGTATGGTTCCCATCCAAAAAATTCATAAAAACATAAAATATCCAAAAAAACATGATGGGAATTCAAAGAACATCCTTTAGATAAAATAAATGGGCTATAAGCACTAGTTATGAGACTAGAAGGACATGTTACCCATGCCTAAAGGTCCCCTCTAACTAAGACCCTTTCTCACTTCCTGCTTCTCTTTTCTTCTCAAATAAGAAATGGTGGTTATCTGTGGGAGAAATCTTGTGTCTTGAGGGGGTGGACCAGTCTTAGAGTGGCGATGTGAAGTTATTGAAAGTGTTGGTTTTGATCTGGACTAAGGTTGGACTTTATCAGGTCATTTAACCATAGAATCCACAAGGGACTTCATGTGACCATGATTGGGAAACCCATTCCACTCTCTATCTCACCCATCAATGCTTTCCATGACTTACCTCATTGCTAATTTTCATGTTTTTGTTTAATTTCTTTGTTTGATGTGTTGAAATTCCTACGTAGATTCTTTGGGATTTGGATTCTTAACTTTTCATAACCATTAATCAATTGTGGGGCCCAAAGACTCCTTATTTGAGGTTATGCAAGGGTAAAAAGGGCTTAAGCCTATTATGGGAAGGGCCCACTTTCTTACCTCTTAGTTGAGCTAGTTAATTTCCTTATCCTTGGGCATTTTGGTAATCAAATATTTTGCATTTCCTATCGGTTGCATCCAACTATGTGCTCCTTAAGGTATTTTTCCAATCATTCTCCATCTTTCGTGAAATCTCAAGCTTGCTTCATGTAGTTCATTGTGTTCTTGGATTTTTAGGCTTTCATTTGACTCCAATTACATTAAAAATTTCTTATATTATTTGAATTTTGACTTGGTCAACAGTGATCAATAGTTGTATTGACTAGGCCTAGTCGAAATAGTTGACAGCATTGATTAGGCCCCATCAACAAGGCCTAGTCAACATAATGGAAAAATTGTATATATAGCACCCATCACTTAGGAATTTGTTGCCATTTGCTTCAAATGTAAGGGAATTTTTTGCAATTTTTTAGAGCTCAAAACCTTCCAGAGCTCATAACTTTCAAACAATTTATCTAATTCACTCTGTTCTTTAGCCCTACAGCTTTTGAAGATACACTTTACATCATGGGGACCATAAACCTTAGGCTTTTGTCAAAAAAATTTTCAAAATTTTTCTAAATCCCCCATGGGTTTAATGAAGAAAATAATATTAAAACATCAACCTATGAGAGTTAAACCCTTTTCTTTCAACACACTCTAGTAATCTATTTAATTAAATAATAAAAAAATAATATTAAAATAATCAAATTGGCCATGATCACAACTTAGCCAAGTGTAACTACCCCAAAGAGATAAGGTATTCCAAGTATTTTAAAGTTACACATTAAGTGCTAATCCTTGGTCATGTTGTGATTATAGATGACACCTAGATTGAAACCCCTATAGGAAGAAGGACCATCTCAACCAAGGGATAAATGACCTAGAGTTAGAAGGGAGCAGTAAGAATAAGCCCAAGAACATGTAGTAGAAACTCATGTGATGGGGCCTCTTTAGGAGGAGCATAAAGTGGAATTTATCCAATAGATTCTTGAGGAAGCAACCATAACTAAACAATCCCATTGAGATGAGGTGCTAGGACTAGTGCTAAGACTTGAGGTCACATTGACTCAAGCTTGCCTTGATCAGATCAAGCCTCATGACATCCAACGTTTAGTTCTCCAAGAATTAAACTTTGGACTATTCTTAGAACATGCTCCACAAAAAGTCAAGACGTAGTTGCAGAACTCTTTCATGTAGCCAATCGTCACTTCCAGTGGCGAATGGTATATGATAGAGACATATCTCTTCTAGGATGGTAGGTGGGCGGTAGCCACTATGAAGATCAAGGACATTCAGGTGTCCTACTCGGTGGAGGCCATTACATAGGCCATTGGGTTGCCTAATATTGGAACAAATTTGATAGAGATCTCTACACAAGTAGATCCAAAGGAAAAGAAGTAGTGGACCTAGTGATGTTATGGAGTGGACCATAAGAAGTATGGTGCACTCACCTTGACAAAGCATATATATTTCAAGATAGCAACCTATCACCTCAACCTGACGATGAGGCCTAGTAAGGTGACTGCCTTTTTTGCCCATGTGTGTTCTACTCTGAGTGAAAAATTCCTTGTGAACCTTCCATAGTTGATCTATCTAGAGATATAGAAGTAAAATGAACATGGAAGGAAGGCCTTGTCCTTTCCTTGCCTCATTAGAAAACTATGCAAAAGGGTAGGAATAGTTTGCTACACCAACAATACAATCAAACATAATCCTTCTACCTCTTGGATAGAAATGATGAAAGACAAGGCCCTTGCCATAACTAAGGAAGAGGAGTAGCAACCACCACATCCACTTCTCACTCATAAAACCATGCTAGAACAAGTGATGACAATCCATTTGTATATTGTCCAACGATGAGTCACCTCAACAAACTGGCTTGAATCATCAACTAGATGGAGGGAGCTGGGCTAATATTTTTAGCCCAAAGAACATAGCTACCTATGAGATAAAATCCTAGCATCCAAGAGGTAATGGTCTCTCGCTCACAATAGTGACAATGTCCAAAAATATTTGGGAATGCCACTACTTTCTTAGTGCATATGGAGAAGGGTGAGGGGGTAACTATTTTGGTGATGTAGCATCATGGGTAGGAGGTAGTAGCAGAGGTGGTTGTTGATAGAATTGATGAGGCATTGAATGCATCTACAACATCTATACTAGATGTTTCTACATCAAAGATGTAAAAATGTTTATAGGAATAGTTAGTGATAGATTAAGTGTAGCCTAGCATGAGGAGTTACTAGATCAACTAGTGGAAACTAGGCAACCGATTCCAGATGTCTTTGACCATTTGGATACAATCACTATGACCTGGTCAAAACTATTGGAAGCAAGAGGAAAATGCATTATCATGGAAGGAAAACTTGAAATAGCTTAGGCTCAAAACCAATGCTTGGTTGTGGAGGTTGCTGAATTAAGAGTTTGCATTGCTAATCCTATGCTTCTTAGTCCTGCATTGACCCATGATGAGGCTTTTTAATAGCTTCAAAAGAAGCTTAAGAAGGCTAAGGACATGAAGAAAACAATGATCTTTGAACAGTCCTTGGCCAATGTTACCATGCATAATATCTAAAAGGCCTTGGATCAGACTCACTAGGAGAATGTCATCTTGACCATAGAAAATCACTGCCTGCAGAATGTTGATGTGCAAAAGCAACAAATGCAAGATTTCATCCATTAATAACAAGAGTAGCTAGTTAGAGTAAACACTAAACTAAGGAGATTGGTAGCTAAAAATAGAAATATTTTCATGGAGGAAGTTCAAGTGCTTTGGTAGAAATTTGCAATAGAGGTAGTTGCTTGGAAAAATAAGGCTCTCAAAATTTAAAGAGTTAAAAATCACTATAGAGATTAGGTTGGTCTACAAAAAGAAATCAATGTAAAACATATTCAGATGATGAATGTAAAAGTTAATAAGGCCCTTTGGTAACTCAAGGAAGGAGGTAATATCTGGTAGCCTATATTTAATGGGATCAATGACTATAACAAAGTGGAGATTCATATGAAGGAGCTGCAAATTAATGAGATGATGGAGTACATGGAGCTTATGAATCACCATTATGAAAATCTTATGATGCTAACTATAAGATAGTCATGGTATAAATTGGAGAAGTAGATGGCTAGTTCATACTTGTTGTATGAAGCTAAGTTCAAGCATCATAGAGACATCAAGTAGAAGCTTGAGGTGGAAAATGTAGAACTTGATGTTCTTAGGTAGCACTTCACTAATCAATGGTCTATAGTTGAGAACCTAGCTAGGAGAATGAGTGACTACTAGGAGTTGTAGAATGTAGTAAAGGCATTCGATGTTGACCAAAAATGTTTCATTATCTAGTTCATCAATGTGAATGAGTTGTTCTTAGTAATGCCTTATCCTTGGAATGTTCCCACACTAACCCACATTTATGATGTAGTGTGGATCATGAACAATCCTAGGAGTAAGAAGGAGAAGATGAAGGCATTGTTGGATGTCTTTCATCTTCTACCAGATGTTGTAGCTACCATAGGACAACCACAACTACCTCAACCACTATGTGTGCCTAAAGAAAGAAAAGGTCCTTTGAAGCCTTAAGGGCCTTCACTGCCTAGGACCATTTGAACTTTTTCCTTATCTTCATGCCATCAGAGGAACTGTGTTTGTCATTTTTATCCTAGTGTTCAATTTTATTATACTAAATACCAAAATTTTTTAATGATTGTAATTTCATATACTTGGGCACTTAGTGTTTGTTCATGTGTGTTGTGTTTATGTATGTTAGTAGATAGTCAATAATCATAGTTAATAATCCCATACCTTCCCAAAATTTTGTAAGAAACATTATCCTTATTTTGTTCACTTAAGGCTGAGTTTTCATTTAGTCATGGTAGTATGATGAGTTGTATTTTCTGGGTTATGTCGATGAGGCCTCATTGACATGGCCCCATCAATGCAACTGCATCGATCTGGGATTTTATGGTTGATGTGGCCTTGTCGATGTAGTGTCTATTGTTGCATATAAATATGCAATTACCTACCATGTTTATGACATCTTTTGTCATAGTTGTAGTGGAGCTTTTGTAGTTTTGTCATTTGAAAGTTAGAATATTTTTCTAAGTGATTGCAGTAGGAGTCAAAGAGTCTATAGATCTTTATTGAAGCACTATTTTACCTAAGCATGGTAGTGTGTGCAGCAATAAGGATGAGATTTTTGATAAACCTTGCAACACTTTGAAATGGATTAATTGTTTATTTATGCATTTAATGTTTTATGCAATTTCCTTTAATGCTTTAAGTAATTAAGCTAAATTAAGTTAGATTAAATAGCAAAGAATTAAGAACATAAGTACGATGACTTCAAGCATACACTTGGAACTTGGTAATCTCATTAATGCTTAACATTTGATAACCTAGTATGTTAAATGTGTTCAGGATGTGTACAATAAGTGGAAACGAATGCTTATGTTAGCATTAGATAGGTCTAACTAGTTAGATTAAATTAGCAATTTAATTATTTTATTTTTTCATTATTCTTTATCCTTAGGCAACTTAAAACATAAAACATAAAAATGATAAAAATCATATGCCTTAGTTGCAATTAATCATATCTTTGCATTTCACAAGTATAATTGGGAAGACAACGATTACAATGGTTAGTTTCACTTCCTAGAGACTAGTGCACTTAGAAGGCTATAAGTCCACGAAATTCAACCAGATTACAAGTGAATGCTTAGTGATTCAGATGGTTGGGCATAGGGTCGAATCATTGCTCATCAATGAATTTTCTTCACATTGATCACCAACTGTGCCTTCTCCAACTTAAGACACGCCATCTTCAAGTGATCCAAATACTCTTCCTCATTAGAGATATATACCAAAATATCATTAAAAAAGATAATATAGGACTTATCAATCAAGTCCTTTAATACATCATGCATCAACCTCATGAATGTAGTAGGTGTATTTGTGAGCCCAAATGGCATCACCAACNCATTTGCTAATAACTCCTTTACTTACCTTTGTAATTCAACCTAATAATTTTGTGCTAGCTAATATGTTGTCTCATTTGGAATGGTAGCACCAAGAATAAAATCAATCTCATGTTGTACATTTCTCATTGGTGATAATCTATCTAATTTCTCCTTGAACACCTTGGAAAATTTCTCTTGCAAGTCTAGCACACCTATTGGAAGTTTAACCTTTATATCATCATGCTTAGTAGCAACTACTATCACAAGAACAAAGTAAAAACTTGTTTTATCATGTTCCTTAATATGTTCCCTCTATCCTAAAAGGATTAAGGAAGCATTTAGTGAGCTTTGCTGCCTCACTTGTTTAGTTGTCATGGGAATCAACTCATGGATTCCATTAGATCTAGCTACACTCCACACATTTATCACCCCATTAAACTAAGCAACATTGTGAAAATTCCAAGGTCTATTTAAAATTACATTAGCAAAATTTATTGAAAGCACATCACACTTCACAACATCATGAAAACCTCCAGGTTTAAATTTCAAAGTACATTGTTCCCTCACATATTGGAAAAAATCTCTAGACAACCAATGCACCTTATATGTTCTAGGATGAAAATTACTTACCAAACCCAATCTAGCAACTATTCTATAAGAAATAACATTTTCTTGGGCTTCTCCATCAATCAAAACATGAATCCATTCCCCACTAAGCAAACATCTAGCCCTAATTTGAAATAATAGTTTTCTATTATGGTAATCTCCTCTATTCACATTCCCCATCAATGCATAAGAATTTAATTCAGAAAATTTTTAATATTTTAGAGCATTAGGATTACCTTGTTGAAAAACTTATCTTGATTTCTCTTCCACCTCCATGTTTTGCACATATTTTCCTTTGATTGCCTTGTGAAGTGGACATTTCCATTGCTTGTGTCTCCACTATTCATACTTGAACCACTAGATTATTTATGAGTTGTTGCCTTGACCTTACCTTGGTCCTTCTTGGATTTTCCCTTTTCATCATCCCTTTCTATCTTCTTATTATGTTTTCCTTGCTTGTCTTTATATTTTGGCTTGGATTCCTTCCTCTTCCTCTTAGAATTTTATTTGCTCATGTTTTCAAATTCAATTAATTTCTTTTCAGCCTTTAGTGCCAAATCATAAGCCTCATCAAAGGTTTGTGGCTCATAAAAAGCTAACTCCTATTGGCACATCATTTTGAGATCTCCTAAAAATATTGAAGCCTATTCATATTCCTTCCAATTCATCTTAGGTTGATGGAATAGATCATAATATTGATGTATAATTCTTTGATAGCTTATTAGCTTGCCTTAGGAATTTGAACTTCATGATAGTTTCTTATCTCTAATGAGATTACTTAAATTTTAATTTCAACCTATATTTCATCAAATTCTAATTTTTCATGGGTTGACCATTTTATCTTTCATAATCCTCAGACTCCTTTTTCCACCAAGTAGAAGCCATACCTTCTAATATAAATTTAGCAATAGGTACCCTTAAGTTATTTGTTACCTCTTCCAACATAAAGTGATTATCAAGTGTCTTTAGCCAACTTGAGAAAGCATTGGTGTCATCTATATTATTGAATGTCTTCAACTTAACATATGAAAGTATAACAAGATTTCTAAATGCTCTAGTAAGCCTTGCTTTATCTTCCTAATCTAGGTTACTTAGAGAAGATGTAGTTACCATCATTAGAGCCCTTAAAACTCTCATATGAGAAATAGGATTCTCTTCCATTCGAATCCTTGGTTGATGGGTTCCTATACTCTCATAATTGGATTTTCCTTCCTCATCATCTACTTTATCTCCACGTGATTGTGAAATTTCTTCATTTAAATGTGCATGCTCATCACCTCCATGTGTCTCGATATGGATAGGACTATTATTTCTATCTACCTTTGCACTGATTTTATCTAATAAAGAATTCATAATTTGGAAGAAAGAATTCATAATTTGGAAGAAAGAATTCATGCTATCCATATCTCTATTTTGGGCTTGAACCTATTTCTTCTTAGGTTCCATATGAAATTGACAAAATCCTCTTCCAAATTTCAAAAAGTAAGCAACACAAAGCTTTGATAATAATAATCCTAGAGTAGATTCATCCCAATATTAGATCATTTTCAAATACTAAATCAAGATATTATGAATGGATAAATTATTTGCTAGAAAATAAGAAAACTATCTATCTTCAATTATTCAAAAGAGAAGATTACAATAGAATTTCCAAAATTTACAAAACATCCAAAATCTTTCAAAACATTCAAAATGATGCATTAGAACATCAATCATTACAACCATACAATGGCTATTCTTAATGCAAGACATAACTAATAGAGAATCTCTTTCACAACTTGGAATTGAAATCTCAAATCACAAGTAAGACTAGAACACACATGCCTACACAATTGATCTTAGAGCTACAACCTCTATGTACTCACTCAATATGCTCTTCCTTCTCTTGATTAAGTTCACACATGAACTTCATGACATATTATCTTTCAACTCTCTATGGTTACAAGCATGAAAACTTCATATTTATTAGAAAACAAAGAAAAAAACCTAGAGAAATTTTTCAGAAGCTCAACTTGGAATTTCTATACTATTTCAATATTTTTTCACCTTCTATCAAATGTTTTCCAAATTCAAATGATAATTCCAGAAGTTTTCCCTACCATATGAGTTATCTTTGGAATTTTAAGTTATTTTCTATTAAAATTAAACTTTTTTTAGAGATGTCTCCTAGGTGTGAGAAACGTCTCCTAAGTATGAAAGATGTATCCTTCGTGGATAAGACATCTCCTCTAGCTAAGTAATCTTCCTAAATGTCTCCTCTAAGATGTCTTCTCTTTTGAAGAAATGTCTCTTCTCAGTGAGAGATGTCTCCTATAAAGACTTAACTCTGAGCAAAGATGTCATGTGTGAACTTCCAGATCCTAGATAAGACATCTTCATGACCTATAAGATGTCTCCACAGATTCCAAAACCTGTAAAACACAAAAATAAATAAGAATAAGGGAATAAGAAGAGGTGTCTCTACATCATTATCTTAGTGACTTAACTTATTAGTTGACCCTCGAACCTTTTTGTTGATACATGTGATTTGAAATTAGAAAATAGATTATTTAATTATTATTTTAAAATTTCTTGACCTTGGATGTATTCCTATATATACTTAGTAAAACAATCTCTCTTGGCATCAATGGTACATTGTTTTCTTTCATGCTTGTGATCATGGTAATGCTTGGTGGATCTCTTTAAGGTTTTCATATCTAAACTTATTCTTGCTTGAGGAAGCTTGGATCTTAGTTGATCTCTTAAGGTAGAAGAAATATTTCTTCTGTAATGATCTATATAAGAAACTTTTCCTTTTGAACTTACTTACCTTATGCTCTTGCTCTTGAATTTTATTATTTAGCTATCCCTTGTTTTCTATTGTTGATCTAACCTTGATTTGTTGTTTTCTCACCATAATTCATTATTTCAATAATTTTTTCTTTGTGTGTTATGATCATTATTCTCTTACAATATCTTCTTTTAGTAGTGGTAGTAACAACATCTTTGTATGTCATGACAAAACTATAAGTTGCAACAAATGTTATTATTAAACTTTTCCATATATTTTAGAACAATGTGATGTTGGAAGCATTTGAAAAAAAACATTATATTCATTAAATGATATTTAGTGAACATTTCAAACATGTATGAGCATGTTTGATGTGTTAAACGCTAAAGACATAATCGTTAGGCCTCTAATATTGGTTGGCTAATCATCTAGGTTAATTTTAAGGATAGACTATCAACCTAGAAGCATTATAGATAACATTAATAAGATTCATTAACAACAGGATTTGCAACAAGGAAACTAGTACAAAAATGACTTATTGGTCATCTAGGTTGACTTTGAAGCTGGCCCATCAATCTAGTGACTTTGCAGTTAGTAAAAAACTTTATCTAGGATGACAATGAGAAGCTAGGATCTAAGATAACTATAGGATTGATATCATCTGATGAGATGCGACATGCACTGAGCCGCGATATCGCGTCTTCTCTTGCGATATCGCGTACGCGATATCGTGGTCCACCGCCATATCTATAAATAAGAGGCAACACTCCCTTCATTTCCCAATCCTGGCTAGAAGTAGCGAAGCTCTGGCAGATTGATCACTCCAGAGTTAGAATTTTTCCCATGTGCCCGCAGTAGGAGTCCTAGAGTGAACGACTCTTTATTCGAGCAGCTTGTAACCTGAACCCAAGTTGTGTACGGCAATAAAGACGAACTTGATTGGATAAACCTTGCAGTACATGGTTTTATTATTGTTTATTTACTGGTTTCCTAGTGCACACAATTACGACTTGATTACGAGCATCTATGGACGTGTACGGCTAGTCAAGGAATCGGCTGCTTGTCGCAACGCATGAGTACGACTTGATTACAAGCATTGGCT
>MNCI01010386.1:221022-331240 GCA_015680685.1 Gnetum montanum
GGTTGTTGTAGGTGTTTTATTTTTCATCATATATGCCCAATTAGTGGTTGGAGTATACCTGATAGCATCATTTTTATAATGGACTATTGCTCCTCTCTGATAGAGGTTTTTGATGAGGCATGAGAAGGGAAGTGTCTTCCTTCCATGTTCATTCTCTTTAAATCACTTCTTTATCTCTAGATGGATCAACTATGGAAGGTTGATAGGGAATCTTCAACTCAAAGTAGTGCATGCACAAGCAGAAAAGCTAGTGATCTTACTGGGCCTCGATGTGGGGTTTAGGTAAAAGGTTGAAATCTTATAGTAAATCCTTTCTACTAGTCTAAGCACATCGTACTCCTTATGATTGACATCATAGCATCATTGAACCCATTCCTTCTTGGTGTTAGGATCCACCTGCATTAGAATCCCAACAAGATTTGCCCTAGTTTCTGGCAAGCTAAGCACTTCAACAATGGCCTACATTGAGTAGGACATTAAGATGTCCTTGATTTTGACCATTGAACTGGCCTACCTATTTTTCTAGAATAATAATGTCTCTCCCATATAACACTCTCTAGTGGAAGTGATAATTGACGACATGGGAGAGGGCTTTAGTTGGTCTTGTACTTCTTTAGGTGCTTGCTCCAGGAAAGAGCCAAAGTTTAACTCCTAGAGCACTATTTTTTGGACCTCCCTTGATTTGATTTTATTTAAGTAGGCTTCTATCAAGGTCACCTCAAGGTTTTCTTGCTGAGCTAGTGCCTCATCCCAGTGGGAATTTTTTGTTGTTGTTGCTAGTTTTGGAATATGATGAATAGATTCCACCTCAACCTCTTTCCTAAGAGGACTAGTGGCATGGATTGCAAGCAGTTTTTCCTGGGCTTATTCTTGGCTCCTTCTTGTTCTTGGTCATTTCTCTCTTAGTTGAGATAGTCCTCCTTACTACATGTGTTTACCTTTTGGTGTCATCTATGATCATAACACATCCATGGATTAGTAGATATAACGTGTAACTTTGAATATTTGAATATCTTATCTCATTAGTTAATTATACTTTGCTAAGGTTGGACCATGGTAGATTGATTATTTTATTCTTATTTTATTAATTAATTTTTATTATAAGTATCACTGGAGCTCATTGGATTTGTAATTTGGTATTTAAATGTTGATTTCTTACTTAAACCTTTGTGGGAGTTAGAAAAAATGGTGAAATTTTTTTTGTCAAAAATGGTACATTTGTGGTCCCCATGACTAAGATCTTACCTTTGGTAGCTACATGATCAAAGAACAGAGTGACTTGGATAGATTTATAGGAAGTTATGGGCTCTAAGAGGGTTTGGGCTTTGAAAATTTGAAAAACTCCCTTGGTGGTTATGAGCAAATACAAAAATTTCTAATGGGGGTTGTGCATGTTTATAGCATTTTTTGCACTATGTTGCTGGGGCTATGTATACGGGACCTCATATATGCATGGGATCCATTGACGGGACCTCATTTATAGGGTCCATAAACAAAATTTTCAAATGTGAATATTTTGAAAAATACAAGGAATTTTTAAATGAATTTGGGTTCAATGGAGTTCCAGAAAAGCCAAGAATATGATAAAATTAGTGTAGAGGGTCTGTAAAAGCTCAAAAATTCAAAAATTTTATGGAGAATATGTGCATTGAGTAGGATATGTAAAGGAGCACAAGGTTGGATGTAAAAGGTGAGTGTACGAAATATTTTGATTGCAAAAATGCCTAATGATAAGGTGCTTAATGAACCCAACTAAGGGATATGCAAGTTGGTCCTCCCCATAGTAGGTGCATACTTTGTTTGCCCTTGCATAACCTCAACCTAAGGAGTCTATGGGCCCCATAGGTGATTAATGGTTGATGGAAGTTAAGGACCAAAACCTAGAAGATTCTACCAAAGAATTTAAGTATGTTAGCCAAAGACACTGAATCAAGAACATGGACACTGGTAATGACGTGAGTTATGGGTAGCACAGACAAATGATGGAGAAGGTGGAATGGAATTCCAAATTGAGGTCATAAGAAGTCCCTTATGAATTTGTGTTTAAATGACCTAAGAAGATCCATCCTTAGTCTAGACCAAAACCAACCACTTTCAGTGACTTTGCATCATCACTTCAACACTGATCCACCCCCTCAACACATAAGAGTGCTCCCACAAAACAACCACCATTCTATAAAGAGAAGAAAAGAGAAGCAGAAAGTGAGAGAGGGCCTTAGTTAGAGGGGACCTTCAAGCATGGGTAACTTGTTTTTCTAGTCCCATAACCAATGCTTGTAGCCCTTTTATTTGTCTAAGGGATGTGCTTTGAATTCCTATCATGTTTTATTTTTAAATTTTTGTTTTTTTTTCTGGATGGGAACCACACCATGTAAATACTTTATTCAACTTCTTGTTATTCATTGACATGGAATAGTAAGAAGTCTATGAAAATACTCATGCACCCAAGTAAGTAGAAGAGTATAAACGTTTGAGTCTCCTTGAAGTCACACCTTGTGCAAACTTTTGAATCCTTCCTAGATCTAGAAACTATGAAGGTCATAAATTTATTAAAAGTTTATTTAATGAAAAAGAATCTCAAACTTTGAAAATAAGGAAAATCATAGAGTTTGTGGATGGGTGGATGTTGTGGAATCATTTCTTATTCAATGAAAATGAAACCATGTCTTAGCCATCGGTACAAAAATTTAGAAATAGAAACCAAACATTAGCAAAAAAAACATTAAGAACAAACCACCATTAATAACATATATAGCACCATTGTGTCTTGTTGGCACAAAGCACATTTATTAACAAAAAATTAGAAAATCACACTAAAATAAAGTAAAATATATAAGAAATTGTAAAATACTCAAGAAAAAGTTAAATGTACTAAAGATGGTGTAAAAGAAAAATGGTGTAAAATAGGAAAAAGTTTTTAAAATAAAAAAGGTGTAAAACAAAAAATAGAAAAAATTGAGGAGCCATGTATATGATTAGCATGGATGGCCATCTCACCCATGACTGAGTTGTAAGAAGGAGATCTAAAAAATTGAGCATGGCTGCCCATTTGTTGAGGTATTTGTTGCACTGGCTTGCTTGGGCTCATGGAAAGGCTTTATTTATCAGATGTTGATTAACTACTTTTTTTTTAGGATTTCATGTTTGTATATAATCATGGCCCCAAAAGAAAAGGTTTTATTGATTATATAAGGCCCTTCCCACAACGTTTGGAATTTGGTTTTTTGAGGTACGTATGTGGGATTCCAACCAAGAAAAGTGATCAACGACTACATTCTTAGTTTCCTTTCGATCTACCATTGTAAGATCAAATTCTTACAAGATCACCAGCCATAGTATGACACAGGGGCTCACCATTGGCTTATTCATGAGGAAGTGGATGGCATTGTCATTAGTGTTTACAAGCACTTTATATCCATGCACATAGTGCCTGAACTTTTCCAAAGCATACACCACTACCATCAGTTCTTTCTTCATGGTGGCATAATTTAGTTGTGCATTCAAAATGCTTCAACTTGTGTATTGGATGTCATATGGATGTTTATTATTATCCAACTACATAAGCATGAATTCCAAGGCATAGTTAGATGCATCTATCATTATATGGAATGGTTTGAACTAGTTAGGTGCTTGTAGAATTGGAGTCTTTATGAGCTTTTGCTTGAGGCTTTGGAATGCATTTTCACATTCCTTGGTCTAGATGAAGGAAAAATATTTCTTTGTTAGCCTAACAAATAGTTTTATGATCTTAGAGAAATTCTATATAAATAACTAGTAGTAACCAGTGTGTCCAAGGAATGACCAAACATCTTTGATAGTTTCTGGTTGATGGGTGATTCCTTGGATGACCCTTATCTTTTTAGGATCTACCTTGATCCCTTCCTGTGAAATTCAATGTCCTAATACAATGTCTTCTTAGACCATGAGATTGCTCTTTTTCTAATTGAGCCACAAATGTTTTTCCACACATCGTTTTAGTACTTGCTCAAGGTGGTCTAAGCCTTACTTGAATGTAGTGCCATAAGTGGAGAAGTCATCCATGAGAATTTCTACTTTGCTACCTATTTACTACTAAAAGATGCTTAAGATGAGAAATTGGATAGTGATAGGAACATTGCATAGACCAAAAGGAATCTTGCAATATGCAAAGGTCCCCCAGGAACTTGTGAATGTTATTTTGGCATGATCTTCTAGTGTAATCTAGATTTGGTTATAGCCACTATAATCATCTAGAAAATTGTAATAGCAATGCCTAGATATGGTGTCCAACACCTAATCAATGAATGGAAATGGAAAATGATTTTTGAATGTTGCCATTTTTAACAATATAAAGTTGATACAAACCCACCATTTTTACCTCTCTTTGGCACTATCATAAGTTGGCTAACCCACTCACTATCTATAATGGGGTAGATGAACCTTGCATTAAGGAGTTGTTCAATCTCCTCTTTGACAATTTACTTCAATTTTGGATTCAACTAGTGTTGTGGTTGTCTCCTTAGCTTCATGGATGGATTAGTATAAATGTGATGCTAGCATATCCATGGATCAATTTTAGTGAGTTCAGGATATGACCAAGTAAAGGTTGTTGGCCATTTTTTGACCGACTTTAACAGTTTTACTTTTTGCTAAGGAGCAAGTTTGGCATTGAGTATGACAAGCTTGCCATTTTTTAAGAATGCATATTCTAGGCTAGTGGGTAGAGTTTTCAACTCTAGGGGCTCTTGTTTAAAATTCTCAAAGATCTTCAACTCTTCCCAATTGGTATCAGCATTCTCATCATCGAAGGATCAGTGATGAACTTGCTCTAGTTCATCCATGCCTACAACATAAGCACATATTAGGCTCTTAGTAGCTTCCATGCACATTTTGCTATTGTTAGAATCAACAGTTAGCACTGGGTATCCTCTTGTTTTGTGATCATTGGGT
Organism: Gnetum montanum; assembly: GCA_015680685.1. Classification (NCBI taxonomy): domain Eukaryota; kingdom Viridiplantae; phylum Streptophyta; class Gnetopsida; order Gnetales; family Gnetaceae; genus Gnetum; species Gnetum montanum. The sequence continues at coordinate 225,952 of MNCI01010386.1, forward strand.
ATAGACACCTTTGAATATTTGACTCATGTACACATTTCCTGCATGCAAAAATGAATGCTCATTTCATGAACTAGAGTTTTTTATGCAATTACACCTTGTATCACTATACGTGATTCATGGAACTCGTCTCTTCTTAATTTTTCCAAATGCATTTTTCTTTGATATCTCCAAGGAAAGATCTTTGATTCCCATTCTTACATCAATAGTGCTCAACCATGCCCTTCCCATAAAAATTGGGAAGTCCCCAATTATAGTTGTCAACCTTGATTATTAGGAAATCAGTAGGATAAGACCACCCATAGATAGTGGTCACAATGTCTTTGACCAGTTCCAATGGAATAGTGATGGATTGGTTTGCCAATTCCAATATGATATTGCTCTTCTTAAGAGGTAGCAGGTTCTAGGTAGTAAACATCTCATGAGATATCAAGTTCACATTAGAACTAGAATTAAGAAGAGCTTTACATGGTTCATTCCTAGCAATCTGTAAATAGATAAGGGGACTTCCAAGATCAGCTAATCTTCTAGGAAGGTTACCAACTCAGATCCAATTAGATATAGCATTGGTAAGCATAACAGTATGGATTTTCAATATCATTTAGTTTGAAGGGCATCTAATGGAATGGCTTATAGAGGATGAGGTAGGAATAGGGTGACCAGTTGCCTAAGTCTATGAGGGCTTAGTAGGGCTGTTGGTTTAGTAGAATGGTCTTTTATGAGCATGAGATTCTAAATCCCTCAGTTGATGACTCAATTGTAGATTGATAGCCCTAGTAGTGTTACATTGCTATGGTTGTTTTGGAAGTTCATCTTACATGGATGGAGCAGGTGGTAGTTGCATTGAGGGTGGAGGAATAGGTGTAGAAATAGGAGGATAAGAATGAGATGTGGCATTCTTATTAGAATGTGGAGAATGAGATATATAGTATTTAGGAGGGTGGTAGTGATGTTGAAAAGGAGAAACATGACTAGAAGAGTCATGTCGAGACAAGGGTTACTGAACATAATACCCATATGGATCTGGTTACCTATAAGGGTATTGCTACCTTGGTGGTGGCATCCCCCACAACTATGGTTAGTGCTGCTATTGATATTGCTCATACGGTTGTGGTAGAGTTTCACTTGGATAATATTATTGTTATTGATGGAATTGTCTAGGATTATTTTGAGGATAAGGCAATCTTCTGAGTGTTTGCCTTTTTTCTTCTCATGAATTTAGAGCATACACCCTAGATGCAAGTGTGAAATGGTGGGAAAACATCCCTTAGGATGTTCATATTAGTAGATGTCACACCAATCATCATCATCTGATTCACTTTTTGCAACTTCATCTACTATAGCAATCTTACCCTTACCCCTTTGGTAGGCATGTTTAGCTTCTTTTTTCCTCTTGTGGTTATGATCACTACTCTAATCTCTTGATTCTTCTGTGATTTCTAGAGTAGTTTGAAATTTTTCATCCAAAGAATCCCATATTTTATCCACCTTGGCCAAAATTTCAAACATAGATTTTTGGATTAGCATGGTTTTTTTATTTACCACCTCATCAAGTGGTGATTCCTTCTCACTATCAAAAAATCAGACTTCCCTTTTTTTGATGGAAGGATTCATGTTGTATTCCTCTATACTTTCAAATTTCCTCAACTCTCCTTCTTCTTTTGCTACATACTCAATTAGCCTTTAAATTTGATGGGATCTAAGTTCTCCTTGTTTTTGATCTAAGTCCATCTACGATATGGCAAAGTTGTTCCCACTGAGAATAACCATGGCTAGGGCATCGATGTATGAGAGAATAATATCTACCCATGGCAACATCCAAGGGTTCATGATTTCCTTGCTTCCATCCTTGGATCTGCATTTTTAGATTAGACACTCTAGAGTATGTCTAATACTTATTATGAAATAGCTCTAGCATTGTACTCCACCTGTAGATGGATTTTGGCTCCAAGGACCAGTATCAGCTTTTTGCTTCCTTAATGAGTGTCTTGGGAAATAGCTTTAATTTCTTTCAATCATTTTTTATATTTTGTAAGGTACATGCATCGTGGAAAGCTTGAAGATGTGTTTTTAGATCATAGTTATGTTCCCCCTCAAATCTAAGAATATTATTCATATCAAGTTGTTTGATTTGACTATCTTTCACATGCTTGGTTGGAATTTTTAAAGCCTCTGCAATATTTAACATGCTTTGAGTTACTAGTAAAGGCTCATCATCATTATTATTTCAATGAAATCGATGATGTCCTATGCTACCCCTTTGATCATGGTGGGCCTAATGGTCATCATTATTATCCCATTTTTCACCCCCATCATGGTTGTTCTTTCTATGACATTAGTTGGAACTAGAAGAGGAAGAAAAAGATGTAGATGAAGAGGGTGAAGAGGGAGGAAAACTACCACCACCATGGTGTCTACCAAATCCTCTTTGGTTATCATGGCCATGTTCGTTAGTTTTATTATCCTCTTGACAGTTATCCAAGCCCCTACCTTGACTACCATTTTTACTTGAATCTAGATTGTTGATAGTGGAGTGTAGATTCAAGGCCGCACCCCCATCACCAATAACAAAGGATGGAGAATATTCATGTTGAGAGCCCCTAGAGGGATGGTTCTCATTGTTGTTTTGGTTGAGTAGGAACAAGGGATTGGTGAACCATTTCCCCTTCACAAACTCCTGGTGCTTTTCCTGGTGTTGAGCTCTGCTATGTTGTGTTTCAGTGGGATGGTAGTCCCAGTAGTTATAATCATGCACAATGTAATCCTCTTGAAGATCTTGGATGCCCAACCTCCTAAGAGTTTGAAGTAGCATCTAGGCATAAATTGATTAGGAGGCATTACAATGTTGCCTTCCATATCACGTCATCATAGTTGTTCATCCTAATGCATGATGAAGATGAAATTAGATATATATTCATCTAGATGAGTATACACCACCTTGTATTCTTAAGGGATTAGCAGTTTAGTATCATCACACTTGTAAGAAGAAGACATTTTACAATACAAATAGGATATTAGTGTGCTTATGTGATTATAATATTTGTGAGATGAGTTTGACCTTAGGGTTCATCCAACAATGTTAATGATGTTTACTAAAGCTAGATAGCACACATTTCAACAAAAAGAGTCCCTAGCAATGATGCCAATGATGAGCAGCTGAGTACCACTACACTCAACCATATGAATCATGAAGCATTCATGCATGATTTGGTGGAATTCTATGGACTCTATGTCTTTTGGTACATTAGTCTTCTACGAAGTGAACTTTTTCCTAATAGTCATTCATTGTCTTTCCAATTATACTTTTGATGCACAAAGGTATGGCTAAGTGTAATTGAGGCATATGATAGGCATTAATAGTACTATTAATGGTTATGTTAGTTGGCAATTGTTGTTAGTTCTAACAATGTGCATTTTAGCATGAGACTCATCCTTCAATTTTTCTAGTGGTACAAAGCTAATTTCATCTACCATGAATGTGTTCTAACCATTCTTGCATGTGTTTCATGCATATCTTAGTTAGAAGGCTTAGATTAAGGTTCATGATGAAGGTAATTTAATAGCTAATTTAATTTAATTTCTTAACTAGTCCTAACATAAGTATTTGATACCACTTTCTGTACACATCCTGAACCCACATATCCCCTACTAGGGCTACCAAGTGCTATGCTACTAGGTGAACCATGCAATAACATTATTAGGATTACCAAGAAAATACGTGTTTACGCTCAAAGTAGTCACACTTATGTGTTTAATCTATTTAGCTTAATTAATTAACTAATCACTTGAGTATAATTTAGCTTAATTAATTGCATAATTAATGAAAATAATAAATGCATAAATGAATCATTAATCTATTCCAAATGCTACAAAGTTTGATCAAAAGGCTTATCTTTATTGTCATTTACATTGGTGTGTTTAGGTACAACAGTGCTTGAATAAAGATCCATACACTTTTTGACTTCTACTATGGGCATTTAGAGAACTATTCTAACTCTCAATTGATAAAACTATAAGAGCTCTGCTACAACTATGATAAGACCTCCATAAACATGGTTGGTGAGCATGTATTTATAGACTTTATTGTGGAGCTATGTCAATGGGATCCCATAGGTGTAGAAAACACTACATCAACATGGCCTTGTTGATGGGGCAACACCACGTAGATGGGGTAGCGTCAATGGGGCCCTGTCGATGAGGCTAGGCCTGTCAATGTGACACAACAATGATTCATCACCTTACAAGGATACCATGAAAACCTAGGGCAAATCATGGGATAATGATAGGCATTAATAGTATTGTTAATGATATTAATTAATGGTTATGTTAGTTGGTAATTGTTGTTACTTCTAACAATGCGCATTTTAGCATGTGACCCATCCTTTAATTTTTCTAGTAGTACTAAGCTAATTTCATCTACTGTGAAGGTGTTCTAACGCTTCTTGCATGTGTTTCATGCATATCTTAGTTAGAAGGCTTAGATGAAGGTTCCTGATGACATTGCAGATGCTAGATAGTAGTGCACCATGAGAGCATTGGTTTTAAAGAAGCATTTTAGACAAAGGATTCAACCATTGTAATTTTAAAGCCATGTTATGGATCTGTAAATGGTTCTTATGGTTTACTCATGTATTTCTTATGACTTTTACATCAAGGTTTTGTACCTAAGTTGTTGGTATATCATTACATGAATCTTCCTAACTAATTTATTTATTATGCTTTGTTTAAAAATGATAATTGGATTATAAGGTCTCATACTTGGTGCATTGAGGTTTTCCACTAATCTAATTTTGGGATTTAAGTTTTGCATATGGAATATATGGATTTCTAAGGAATTTAATATTAGAGAATGACAATAGATAACTATTTAAAGTTTATTTAAGTTTTTAAAGGGGGCATCTAAAGAAGATAATGGGGAAAGAGAGATTCTAGAAAACATAGCAAGTTTATAAGGTATTATTGTAATTTTTGGTAATGCTCCCAACATTATTTTGGATGTCCATGTTGTAAGAAAGTGTATTTTTGGATAATAAGTTAATTGCCAAATTAGTGGATTTATGGAATGAAAGATTATCTTGCAAGAAAAAGCATTTTTGAGATAATAAGTTATATTTCTCAATTTTGGAATGGATTTTTATGGCATAAGAAGATATATATATATGAAGGAAACTTTTGTTTTCAAATTGGTAAAATTTATGATATATAATATAGGGATTCCCAAAAACATAAAAGAAAATAAAAGTTACTAGAATGAATATCATGAAATAATTTTGGTTTACTGATGGTCATAAAGCATGGTATGAGATATGATTTGTGGTCAAAAGATACATGGCTATTGGTTGCTTAACTTTGAAGCTTAACAAGATATTTTGGATCAAGATTAATAAGTCTTGTAGGTATTAACCTTGGAAGTTGTTGTACAAGATGGTGTATGCATGTGTTGTTTTGGAGTGATATGATCTTGTTTTCTATGTTTAATAATGAAGATTCCTTGAAGGATAGAAGTATGTAACATCCTAGTTTTTTAAACCTAGGATGTTAGGGATGCATTTGTTTTCTTATGCTTGGTCCTTAAGCATAAGGGTATAAAAAATATATTATGTTAATAATATAATGTATGTTACTAGTAGTTTATACTAGTGTATTGTAATTGTCTCTCTTGAGGTTTGAACATTTGGTTCCTTATTTACTTGCATTGGTATTTTATAAGTAATACATCATGATGTATATGCCTATAAGCTTATTTATAATATATCCTGGAATAACCCCTTATGTATTTGTAAGGCTTGATTCTTGGATTTATTGGTAAGTGTACATATTTTATTATGTCTCATGTTTCTTAAGGTCTAGGATTTAAACCTTAATCTTATTACATATTGAAAAAATTATCATTTAGTATTTATTTTTTAATTATTATTTTCTACCATTTACTAATGCTTGGTACCTCTTATAAAGAACAAGGTGAAAGCAAGATGGTGATGGATAGTATTTTATAAATGTTTCTAATATTTTATTTAATTTATATTATTATATTATTTAGTTTTGAAATAATGTAAAAATATTGCTATGGGCCATGTTAAATAGATATTTAGGGTTTATTCTAGTTATTCTTTTATTTTATCTTAGAACTTATTCTTGGGCATGTGAACTTATTCATATGTTATCTTCATGACTTAACCCATTGGTTGATCCTTGGATCCTTTTATAGAAAAATGTGATTTAACATTAGAAAATATATTAATTAATTATTATTATTGGAATTACTTGACCTTGGATTTGTATCTATAAATACTTAGAAAAGCTATCTCTCTTTGCATCAATGGTACATCTTTCTATTTTGTGCTCATACTTGTGGTTATGCTTAGTATATCTCTTGGAAGGTTTTAGTTTTGAACCTATTCTTGCTTGAGGAAGCTTGGATCTTATTTGATCTCTTCAAGTAGAGGAAATTTTTCTTCTGTAATGATATTTACAAGTAGCTTTTCCTTTAAGAATTTCTTACCTTAAGCTTTTACCCTTGGATTTCATAATTGCTACAAACCTTATACTCTATTGTTTATCTGATCTTAATTCATTGTTTGGTAATTTTTGCTTTACATTTCATTCTTATTTTTTTTACTTGTAATACCTTCTTCTAGTTGTGGTAGTGACAATGGCATCTCTATGGATTGTGACTTATGTCATGATGAAACTAGGGTTTATGATAGAAGTTGTGATAAAACTTCTCTGCATTTTTTATAATGATGTGATGACAGTAACATTTGATAGAAGCAACATCTTCATTCAATGATTATTAGCATATATATTAGGCATGTATGGGCATATAGGAGCCATCATTTGGAGTGATGGCAAGGTGCTCATTTCTCAAGTTAAAGACTTGGATTTGAGCATGGGTGTAGCTACATGAAGAGATTAGCTTTTCACTCACCTACCAATCCTCCTAGGACCCTACCTAGTGGGATGAGCACTGTGGCTCTAGATTATGATCCTTTTATAGGCATGTTTGACATGTTGAACTCTAGGGACATAATGTTAAAGCTATTGATATTTGTTGGTTAATCTTCTAGGTTGACTTTAGAATTAGATAATCAACCTAGGAGCATTGTAAACAATATTCGTAGGGCTCATGAATAAGAATAGGTTGCTAATATTGGTTGGTTGATTATTTAGATTGAGTTGGCGATGAGTGGCGAGGTACCCCTACACTCAACCATACGAATACGAGTGTTTCATCCATGATCCAATCGAACTCCACAGATGGACTAGTTGTGGTATCTAGACAGTTACTTGTAGGTCACAGTTCGCTGTCTTCCCATCTGGACTAGTATTAACTTTGTCACGTATGGTTTAGTCCAGAGTGAGGTGTATGATGTGTTCCTACACTAATGCTACTCATGGGTATGATGGGAAATAATATTAACTAAGCTAAGAGAGAGAGGGTGAGAGAGAATCTAAGCTAGCTTAAGTGTGATGAGTATCCATTCCTAAATCCTCCATACACATCTTGGACCTCGTGCACAACTACCACTGGGATTACCAAACATATGGCCTAGGTATGCTACTGGGTTACCAAGTAGTCACACTTGAATGCTCGTGATTAAGTCGTACTCATTCCATGTTTAATAGGAGTTTAGGGTGAAGAGATATTAACTACGAAAGCAATAAATAACAATAAAAATTAAATAATTAAGCTAAGTGGATGCTGCAATGATGAAGTAATCTTGATCTTTATTTTCGGTTATGTGCGTGTCCAAGTGTGTCACACTCAAATAAGGATGCCATACAATTACAATCATCACACTGTGGGCATGCACTGAGAAATAATTCTAACTCTAAGAAGGAAAAAATGCAAGAGTTTGGGTAAGGAACTAAGAACTAACTCCAAAACCAAGTGTGCCACCTTTTATTTATAGGCTCACATGGGAACCGTAATATTGCGTACACGATATCGCATGCAGGCCACGATATCGTGATTGCGATATTGGGGGTTCAATAATAGGGGTCTGAGATCAGGACCTATCAGACTTGGTATCTTGTATCAGGGTTTTGATAACAGGGGTTCGATAACAGGGTCCGATAATAGGACTTGACAGATCATGACTCATTAGTTGGCCTTTAACCTAGGCACATTATAGTCAATATTAATAGGGCTCATTAACAACATGATTTGCAATAAGGAAAATGGTACAAGAATGAATGGTCAATCATCTAGGTTGACTTTAGAGTTGGTGCATCAATCTAGTAGCATTGCATTTAGTAATCGATCTTATCTAGGATGATGGTGAGGAGATGAGATCTAGGATAACTATGGGGTTGATACTAGCCAAAACATAACCCAATAGTTGTTTTGGACATGAATGAAGATTTCTAACACAAAATTTATTCTTATCTTGATATCCTTTAGGCTTGAGTATTGAAGGAATTGATTATTCCAGATGATCTTTCTCTAGCATTCATGGCTAAATGGGTAAAGTGGTGAACTCATAATTGACAAACTTGTAGGTTCAATTCTTGCTAGATGCACAAAAAATGCATATATCTAATGTCTGAAAATTATTCTTGGAGAGGTATATAACCTAATTACAATAGTATGCATTTCCATATCATCATATAACATGAGGGTTGACCTAAATAGGTGGCATTTTATACCACATGTTCCTGGATAGCTAGTTAAGTTAGCATCAACCTTATAGTTATTCCAAACATCTAAAGTTGGAAACCTCATGGAAATACTATAAAAACCTAGGAAAAATCATGGGTTAATGATAGAAATTTATGATAATGTTAATTATATTAATTAATAGTTATGTTAATTGATAATTATTGTTGGTTTTAATAATGTACTTTGTAGCATCGACCTCATCTTCCAACTGTTCTAGGTAGCACCAACCTAATTGGCTCTACTGTGAAGATATTCTAACTCTTCCTACATGTGTTTCATGTAGAACTTAGTTAGAAGGCTCACACGAAAATTCCTAGTAATGTTGCAGATGCCACTTTGTACTACACCATAAAAGCATTACCTTTTACATAAGGTTTTCAAATAAAGAATTTGAGCATTATTGTTTTTATAAAGTCATGTTATGGATTCAAAATTACTTATGAATCTCTTGTAACCTATACATCAGGGTTTTGTACCTAATTTGTTTGTATATCATTGCATAGATCTTGTTATGTGATTTATTCATTATGATTTATTTAAATATAATTATCGGATTGCAAAACATGGGAAAAGCTGGTTGAGTGGTTGGTATAGTGGTGTGATTAAGAGAATGATGCACCTCAATAAATCAATGCATATCTTGAAATTATCATGTATTGCTAGTTACAAATCTTGAAGCAAAATGATAATACCTCGTAGGAATCTCCTTCATATTTGAAATCAAAGATACAAACTAAAGACTGTAGAAACCACAAATGCTATAAATAGGTATTGGCTCTACATTTGACCTTTTTCATGTGAAACATTTTGAGTGTAAATTGATGGACTAAATATATTATATGATGTTAACCTTTTTATATTTAAGGCAAGGTAAAATAAAATGTGTTGTTGCACTTATTTTATCTATGTTTCTATACCTTTTTTCTTAAAAAAAAAAAACACACTTCTAAACAACATGTGGATCCATCCTTCCTCTAGCAACAAACCATTGTATGGGCCATGAAATCTACCTATTGCCTTGTTTTCTTTCCCTTTGACTTTCAACCCCTCATGTTTTAGCCCTTTTTCCACCTACCTACTATTCTTTTATTTATTTAACATCTCCTTTTTCTATGTGGACGCTAGCTTTACACTATCTTAGTCTTTCAGGTGGACACATAGCACCTTCAATTTTCTTGCTTAAAAACAATGGCAACTAAAAAATAATACAAAACCAAATGAACTTTTCTACCTCTACATTTTTTCCCACCCACACATGCACAACCCCCATGGTAGTTGAAAGCTACACACCCAAAACCATATTCAACATTAGTGTTTTTAAATTTAATTTATTAACAACATTAGTATTCTTTAATTTAATTTATTAACTATATAAAATATATTATGATAAATTTATTTTTCTTTTTCTTTTTCATTCTTGGTGTTTATTTAAGTTTCCTTTTGTTTTCTCTTGGTTTTGTTATTTTCTAGTCTTTTGACTTAATGTTTTACCATTTTCTTTTATTTTGTTTATTCTCTTAATTTTTCTTAGTTTTTCTCTCTTTTTTTTCTTTCTTTTTTACTTTTTTTTTTGTTGCTCACTTAAATAACCAAAATTTTGATCATCAAAAAGCTTTATCTCATAGTATATTTAATAATTATACCAATGCACTTTCTTTATCCAAGCCAAGTGTCTCGTACCTTAGTTGTGGGAAGAGGTAGAAATCATGTATGGATTTTGAATATTTTAATATCACATTTTACATACTTGCACATGTTTCAACATTTACTATGATAATGTTTGACATGTTTGAAACACCACAAAAATTTGCATGTTATAACAATCTTCATCATGTAGCTTTCACCCTATGAAACCCACGGTAAGACTTCATTGTAAATGTGAAAATTGTAACCTACAATGGGAAATTTCACATAATTTATACTTTTGGGGCTGAAAAATGCCACATACGTGGTCAAAGCCTCATTCCATAGGTTAAAAAAGTCACCTAGTTTCTATATTTGGGCTCGGAGGGGTCAAAAATGCCTTTTGGAGTGACAAAAAAGGCAATTTGATGGGTTTTAGAAAAAAAGAAAAAAACTTAAAGATGAGATAGTGGAGATATGAGCACCAAATTTTTTCTTGTACTACTAGCTCATACAAATTGATAGCATTACCTTCCTAGAATAGAAATCTTTTGTGTTGCTCATATTTACTAAGAAGACAAGTTATGTTTATGCCCCTTCAAATTGGTAATTTTAGCATTGAGGATGATAAGTCTAAGATCAATTCACTGGGTTACTTAAGAAGACCAAGCAAGTGTATGTTTATAAGATAAATTGTTACGCTATTATAGCTATAGTGTCTTTGAAGTTCTAAAAGCCACTCTTAGAGGAAACTCTAGTAATGTTAATGTTTCTTTTAATTAGGTCTCAATTCAAGGGTCAAAAATTTATTTAACATGATAGAACATTAGTATGTTTATTGTGCATATGCATTAAAATGTATGGATTTAGTTATTTAGTGCAACCAAATGAATTGAAGATAGGTTTTCGATAACATAAAATTTAGGAATCTACCCTACATACATGTAACAAGGAAAGGAAACCAAACTAGATTGTTGGACTTCTAGATGATTTTTTAGCACTTTACTAAATCTAGATTTATTAATAATTACATTAGGAAATAATTAAAATTAAATGGCATTGGAAGTCATAGTAAGGGAACTTGGAGATTTATGATTACTAGTTGGGTAAGTAGTGGTAAAGGGAACTAGTAGAAGATACCTTATGAAGCGTGGTGAATGCCCTCACACTTCAATGAGCTAATTGAATTATTGCTAGGACTTGGTGATGTTGCATTTCCCTTCTCTTCATTGATTCATTTAAATTTCTCATTTCTTTCTTGTTGTATGCAGAAAGTTGTCCAAGATGAAGTAGAGAATGAGATTTGGTCATCTATATGATAGAATTGCATTTAATACTAATATCTCACCAATTTTTGAGAATCCATAGGTGTCTTATTGATAAGATTTGCAAGGGAAAGAAGATAGGAGCATACTATGGGGAGGACCCACTTGCAAGATTTTGGTGGCTTAACATTATGAGCAAGTAAGATTGATGTCTAATTTTCTACAAGATGACAGTGACTGCATTACATAAAACACTTGATTGATCTCACACATGGGTCATGGCAACTCTATAGATCTTATCAATTGACTAGGATATTTCACTTCTTATCAATTTTAATTATCTATGAAGTTAAATTTTCATTTATTAAAATATTTAATAAATTAGTTCTAGTTAATCCCCATGAATTTAAGTTTCCTCTATCTTCTTTCATTTCTAAAATAATGGGATTCATGTTTAGCTTTATTTTTGCATTCAATGATAAGGGGCATAATGGTTAAATATTTTATCAAAAAATTTTTATACATACCTAGTATAGATCATTTTAGGAATTTTAGTGACCAAGGTAGTAGTTTTTAGTTTCTTTTTACTTAATTTTATTTAATTTTTTAAGGTGTTATTTTTACCTTTTGTAGTGCTTGTTAAAGAATTTTTGTGTGGTATTTTCACTTTTTAAGAAAACCCCTCATTTTCACACGTGTGTCACTACATGGGCCAGATGTGTTCCAAATTTTTAAAAAATATGTATAATGAAAAGAAAAATATATATAAGATACTAACTAAAGTAATTTTAGATAGCTAAAAAATTACTTGGTTATCTTGACTTCATAATGAATTAGCTAAAAAATTTATATTTTTGGAAAGCTTAGGAATTTCTCTATAATTTGAAAATAAGAAGTACTATAAAATATATCCAAAAGATGAGGTTGTATTACATTCTTTCCAACCTATGAAAAATTGCAATAATTCTAGTAGTGAAACTTTGAGAGATAATAACTCAAAAATTATTGAGATTCTAATGCCAAAATTTGAAATGAACCTTTCAATGGTATTAACTTTAAACTAAATTTTGAATCTCATCAAATAGTTATGATATGAGGGAGAAATGATCCAATCATTGGCTATTATTCATTCTAATAAAATTTTAGGACTTTGAAAATTTGCCAAATCTTAGAGAAAATATTTTCTAAATTTTAATAGATAATGATGTAAAATTTTATCTAAATGCAACCACTTGTTTTATCTTTCAATTAAATCTAGAATCATTGAAAACTATTGTAAAATGACTAAGATATGATTGAAATAGTGAATGTATCCAATTCTAACTATTCAACTTCCAAGATTAAGTAAATAATGATGAATGATGCTAATGAATATTGATAAATTGATGTATTAATGAAAGATTCATGAATTGATGATGAACTAGTGAAATTTGTACTAAAAGCCTTTACCAACTTTCCCTTGTGAGAAAACATCCATGAATGTATAATGACAATGTTTAACACTCGTGACTTCTTGCAAGATGAGCCAATGTAATGTTTGTATATTGTGTGTTGTTCTATTTTTCTGACTATGCATACCCTCTATTTTAAATGAACTTTATGATGTTGCACATGACTAATTTTTATTTTTTGGTTTTGATGCGCTATAGAAATGCCTAGAGCTTTTTGTTTGATCTAGGTGTTCATCTATTTTATTGGACAATATTCTACCCTCCAAGATGATACTACTATTGTACTTTTTGATTTGGGGGTTCATCCCTCTTGTTATATAAATAACCATATTTTTCCTCAAAAAACTAATAATTGTACAAATAAATTAATGTTTTAAAAAATATATTTTTAAAACGTTTCTTTTTCTATGTGGTATTTTTCATCTATTGCTTGATTTTTCCAAAAACCAAGTTATTTCTTAATATTCTAATGCTCTTTAAAATTCAATCTCATGTGGCTTTGGTTGCCACAAGCTTCATTCTTTATGGTAAAGTGTATTCTTCTTGTCCAAGCTAGGTGTCTCATATCTTAGTTGTGAGGAAAAAATGAGAAAAAATTAATTCTAATTTTAAAAAATTGTATTTATAAGTTAGCATGAGTTGGAATCTACAATGTGAAAATGTTTTACATGTTATGCTTGGATTTTATTCTTTTCATTGTATTTTTGATAGTTTTTTTGATAGATGTATAGAATCTTGAAAAGCTTACATGATTTTTTAGCATTTTTCACAGTGAATTAAGTTCCAAAAATTATATTTCATTCAGCAAAGGTCATAACTAGATAAACTCAATAAATCTTAAGTGTTCATGGAAGAATTAGCTAAAAGCTAAAAATGGTTTAGGGACACCTCTTTTGATTCCCTTCCTCTACCCTACATGCTAAGTGTAGTTTTGTGTTGATTTGGGTGAGGATGATTCTTAGATGTTTTCGCATGTTTTGGGGTGTTTTTGGCTTATTCTAATGAGTTTAGGAGGTTCTGAGATCTATGTAGACTTGTTTGGAGGCATTTGAAGGCTCTTGCCATTAAAATGAATAGTTTTATTTTTGGCATATTTAGAAGAGATGTATCCCTAGAAAGATAGATGTCTCCATTGAAGTGTAGATATCTCAAGTCCAAAGGAGATGGTTACCAAAAATAGTAGATGTCTCTCTCAAGAGTAGGGCTTTCACAAGAGATGTCTACATGAAGCCAAAGACATCTATTTTGGCAAGGAAAGAAAACTCTAACATGGTGTTTGGGATGGGGAAACTTCTAAAAAAATCCATCCTAATTTGAAAAACAACCAAAGCAAGATGGAAATAGCCGAAGAAAAATGGAAATAGCTGGAGAACCTCAAGTTGAGTTGAGGAAAGGTTTCTATGATTCCTATCTTCTGGTTACTTATAAATATTGATGTAATTCACTAGTGTAAGGGCCGAAGTATGAAGTGCCACAGTGCCGAGGGTTGTAATGCCAATTGCCAAAGTGCCAAGGGCCAAAGTACAAATGTTGAAGGCCAAACATCCCTAGAGGGCAAGAAAGAGATCTTGTGCAAGAAGAGAGCTTGTGCTAAGAAGTTGAGTGTGAAAGGCAAGGGAGAGCACTTGGGAGAGGTTAGGAGAATCTCTTATAAGTGTCTTGTCTTGAGTTTGGACTCCATTGTGAGCTATTGAGGATTAAGAGAGGATAAGTGTGGCCTCTAAGATCCTTGGGCAAGTTGTGAGTTGAGGTTGTCTCCTCATCTTTGATGTGTTTTCTATGTATTTTAAGAATTATCTTAATACAAGGGAGATTTTTTCCATTTTATTATGTTATTCTTATTTTCTAAGCTATATCTACTTGGAAGTTGTGGATTGGGTCCTATTGGAGTTTATTAAGGTGCAACCCTTGCACCAAAAACGACTAAAATCACATGTTGAAATAGATTAGGATGCACCTTCTTAAGTAATAAGATCCAAAGGTCACTAATCTTTCTCTAAAGTATCAAGTTTAAAACATGCATAGTAATGACCACTAGAAATGAAGCTAAATGTTCCATTGGCAAATCCCATTGATTCAAAAACTTGATGCAAGATCAAGGTAGGATTGTTTAAATGATGATGAAGAGCTTAGAAGAGTAATTTCAAAGAAATTTGTGATACTCTCACTACACATCAAGTATTCTAGGAGTTTTTTCTTGAGATGGCAAATTGATGTTATATATGGTATCATATGTTATTGTAAGTTCTCAATGTCACCCATAAGTAAAGTCATGGATAGTCTAATTTTTATTGTTGTAAGTTAAGAAACAAATTAATTCAATCCTAAGGGAATGATGAGATATATAGTAGTAGTTTTGTATCTCTATGTAAGCCTATATACATCATTGATGCTACCTTACCTAGTGTGCTATCTTACCCTGTGTGTTGCCTTACCTCATCACTGCCTCACACTTCTATAACAAATATGAAAACTATAAATATCAAAAGGAGAGATCTCAAATGGAACATTCATTTTAAAAATTTTCTTTTGCATTTTCTTGATAAAATATTTCTCCTCATTCCTTGGGTAAGTATGTCATTTATTTCTTTTCGTATTTTTGAGTCATTATTCTATTGTGTAGCAAGACTCTATCAGAGTGCTACTATACTTTTGTAGTCCAAAATCATTTGATTAATGTGAAGTTAAGTGTTTACGTAATGAATAAAGCTCACTTTGATTTCCTTAAAATTTTTAATTTAATTGAATCTTTACATTAATATCTTAAAAATGAATTTCTTTATTAAATTTGAAAAGTATAACAAATTAATTTAACCCCTTCAAATAGATTAGTATAGTTATGTAAATCTTTATGATGATTTATCCTTCCTTGAGAAGGTCATACTTGTTTGGAGTGATGTTAGGCAATCAAGAGTATGATTGAGGAGATTTTATGACTTATGTGTATTGGTGTCATAGTTGTTCCATAAGGGATTGTATCATAGTTTACACATGTTAGATTTCCATGTTGTACCTATTTTATAAAGGATTATGATGTGAATGTATATTTTATTTCCTTTTCATGTGTGAACATTGCACTTATATTGTAAGAGATTACAACAAGTTTTAAATATTATTTTATTATTTATATTTATAAAATACATAAAATTATAAAAATTTCATTTTCCTACCATAGTAATATGGATTCCTTTACTTGATTCATATGTATTATAATAATTTTATTTATTAAATACAATAATATATAGAAGTAAACTTTGCAATTCATTATCTCATCATCTACAATGTTTATGATTGGTTCACTATGCATATTGTTAATAGAACTCTTGTGGACTTAGCCAAGAGGAGCCTCTATCAACAAGTTACTATAAATATTACTTATTTTTTTCCAAGACTATGTTGGACTGATCATTAACAAGTTGGTCTATCAAAACATAAATCATTTCTCTATGTCCTGCATCTTTGTTTTGATTGTTTGTCATTCTATATTGGCTGAATACTAAAGTTTGAACAATCTTGCTTCTAGTTACTTTAATTGGACACTCTCACTACTTGTGTTTAGGCTTTTCACATGTGCAACAATTTGGGTACTCAAACCTCTATTGGTCCAATTATTTGCAAGTAAAGCATTTGTTCTTATTGAGGTTCTTCATTTCTCCAAAATTTCTAGCTTTCTTAGAGCCTCTAGACTTGATCATAGATTAGCTTTGTCCTAAAGTTCCAACTATCTTACTTCTAATTACTCTAGTTGGATACTTCTACTACTTGTATCTAAGCTTACCACATGCATGATAATTTGGACACTCAAACCTATGCTATCCTAGTTTGTTAGTAAAGGATTTATCATCATTGGAGTTCTTCCTTTCTTTAAACTTTTTTACTTACTTAGAGCCTCTAGGATTGATCATAGGTTGATTCTTCCTCTTACCAAGGTCCTACTTCTTATTGTTGTCTAGACCCATACTTCTCTCTATTGCTAGTGCCTTGGTGAGAATTAACTCATACTCTATCAAACTAAAGGGAACCAAGGCTATACAAATGGACTCAATTATTTCATCAATTAAGTAATGGATAATTTATTCTTCATTATCTTGTAGTTAAGGAGAAAATTTACCTAGCTAGAAAAACTTAGCATATACTATAAAATAATGAGGTTACCTTGCTCTTAGTTAGCTAGTTCCTTGGCCTTGGTCCTTTTGAATTTCTTAGACTCATATCTCTTTTACAATATCCTAACAAATTCAACCCATTCTACTTTTACATTTTTCCATTCTCTGGCAACTCTAGTTGTTTGCCACTAGTGATTAGCTATATCTTTAAGTTTATAGGCATCCAATTGATTTCACTACATCATAGCATAATCCATAAGCTAAAATTCTTCTTCTATCTCTCTTAGCCATCTCCAACCTACTACAAGGTCCTCAATTCCATCAAAAGTTGATGGTTGAAAATGCCTAAATTATTCCATGATCAATTACCTAATGGATCTCCTACCACCAAATGCATTACAATTGTTCTATCCACTGATAGTTGAATTTGACTAATATTGACTTTTCAAATATGTAAACATCTCTCATATTAAGTCATTCTATGAGACTTCATTGTTGAGTTGTTCAAGATTTTTTATATTCAAGATCTCAATTGTGCTTCTTAGTGGCATTCCTACATTACAAATCTAGGAATTATGATTAAACTTATCTTTCCTACTAAAATGTACCACCCTACTAACTAGGCTTAGGCTAAAAATATGCTAAGATAACAATAATTCCCAACTTAATAAGAATTGAGAATGTAAAGAAATATATAATAAGCATAGTAATAAGCAACCATAAAATAGGTACAAAGGGGCACAAAAATATAAACAAATTAAATCAAAAATTATATTACCAATAGCCCCTTATATACAAAACCTAACTTGGTCACTAAGCAATGATAGTGTGATGCCTTATTACCTAAGTAAAAGATCCAATAAATTGAAATTTAATAATAGTGGAATAAAAACATGATAATTATGCCTAATACATCTAGGCATTGGGTTACTAATATTAGAATAAAACTATATATCAAAATGTTAATAATTAAACTAATATTGCTAAATAAATAACTAAAATAAATATTAGGCCTACACTACAAAATATAATAATATAAAGTTCACACAATGCCATCAACCAAATAATTGTACATGTCTAAAATACTAGTTAAACATTACAACTTAGAAAATATATTTTATAACCAACTTAACCTCTCCTAGAAAATACATAAAAATCTAATCTAAGCATTAGCTTTTGGTGTAGAGCCTACCTCAATAGACCTTAAAAGGACCCATCTCAAAAGTTTTCTAAGAAAATTAAGCTTAGCAAACAAGAACAACACAAAGAAATGAAGAAAATTCTCCCTTCTATTAATATAACTCTTAAAATGTAGATAAATAGATAAAGATTGACAAGCCAAGCATAATTCATAACTCTCCCAAGGATCTTAGAGGTCACACATATCCCCTCTCAATCCTCAATTGCTCGTTCTTGAGGCATCAAATCAAAATAAGATACTTATAAGAGATTTTCTTAACCTCTCTTAAGTGCTCTCCCTTATCTCTTACTCAAATGAATATAATGTCCTAGGACAAGCTCTTCCTAATTTGTCCTCATGCTTTAGCATGCTTCCTTCATTTGAGCATCTCCTTGGAATTCTTTCCTTGCATCCTCATGATGACTCAAACCTGCACAAAATCAACATAAGAATCCACAAAAATAATTGTTCGCACTAACTCATGAAGAAGGCCTCCTTGTGCATTGCACAAATACTAATCACATTACTCCATCTTTTACCAAATTATCTTTATTATTCTTCCAAGATTTCCTTACCAATAGAAATTTCAACCCAGCACTTACAAAATTATCTAAAATAATTAAACAACATACTACTACCATCAACACCCAAAATTGAATAGTAGTAAAAATAACCTAGAGCAGGCTCACTTCATTTTACTTTAGCCCTTCAAACACAATCAAATCCATAATGTAGAAGATAATTCAATTACTAGAAAAATAAGAAAACTAGCTATCTTCAATCAATTCAAGAAGATTATAATTACAATGTTTCCACAACCCATGATGAGTGGCGAGGTACCCCTACACTCAACCATACGAATACGAGTGTGTACGCGCGATCCGGTCAAACTCCGCAGACTAAATGCCTTAACGCCACAAGAAACACTTGGGGTTAATCGTTCGTTGTCTTCCTAGGCTTGCTTGTAGGTGTCACGGTGTATGGTTAAGCAAGTTTGAGGTATATGATTTTTTTGGTATTTTTCAGTTTATCTCCTAAGCTATGAGGGAAAGGGTTGAGAAACTAACTAACTCTAACTAATGTCCTAAGTCTAAATTAACTAGCGTCAGCATCCGTTCCCACTTACCATACACACCCTGAACCATGCAACTGTGGCTACCAAATGCTAATCGTTACTGGGATCACCACATGTAACGCACGTGCTCGAAGTGGTCATACTGAGGCACCTATTTAGCCTAAGTGTGATAAGAAGCTGATTCCTTGGCTAGCTGTACACACCCGTGGGTGCTCGTAGACAAGTCGTACTTATCACACGTTCTAGTCTAGCGATGAGTAGCCGATTCCTTGACCAGCCGTACACATTGGACTACTACTGGGATTACCAAGCGCAGATCCTAGAATATGCTACTGGGTTACCAAGCAGTCACAATGCTCGTAATCAAGTCGTACTCACGTGTTGCGATGAGCATCCGATTCCTTGATTAGCCGTACACACCCGTAGATGCTCGTAATTAAGTCGTACTCGTGTGCACTAGGAAAGCAATAAATAACAACATAATAAAACCATGTACTGCAAGGTTTATCCAATCAAGTTCGTCTTTATTGATGTACAAAATTTGTGTTCAAGTTACAAAGTTGCTCGAATAAAGAGCCGTTCACTCTAGGACTCCTATTGCGGGCACATGGGAAATTAATCTAACTTTGGAGTGTTCAAACTACCAGAGCTTTGCTACTTCTAGCCAGGATTGGGAAATGAAGGGAGTGCCGCCTCTTATTTATAGATATGGCGATGGACAACGATATCACGTAAGCGATATCACGGCTTGTGCAATCTGTGTCTCATCATACCCCCATGACTGAATGAAAACTCGTCCTCGAGTTCCTTACAATGATATCAGGTAGGTATGGGATTATTGAGGGGAAATGGAACTCATGGAATGACATGTGAACGGTTCCTTATTACAAGACTTGACACAACTGGTGTTCATGACAACAAGGGTGAACACCTTATTACAATGACATCAGACCACATTTGGTAGCTGAGAGAAAAGAGGAGAGAGAATAGAAGAGAAGAAGAGAGAAGAGTCTTGCTGCTTCCAACGCCTAGATTGTGCCTTCCATTGTCCATCCGTAAGCGCATTATCCATTCTACTCCTCACAGAGCTACTTCAACGCTGCCCATTCCAAGTGTTTGCTCCAGGTCCAATCCGTTGTTGTATGATTGCCATCTGCACACACAACACAATCATATATTAGCAAGGGTAATTGAATCATTAAGTAAATAATACCTTGCTTCGGCTTAGGTTCATTGGCTAGGTTGTGGTATGGCTGATATGGATCTGGGAAAATGTAGATGATGACTATCGAAGGTGTAGGGATTAAGGAGAAAAATGAAAAAAATTCGGGGCTTAGGAGAAAAATCGAAAAAGCAGGCCCCGTACCCCCATGACTAATCGCAAACCTCTGGTAGCATTAGAATGGAGAAAGAAAAGGAGTACGAAAGATAGGTAAAAAGGGACAACGATGGCATCAGTGAAATGGATGTCAAGATGGAAATAAACAAAAATAAAATTAATTGCAAAATGTTAAGGAAAAGAAGTTAACTAATGTTTCAAATAGGAATGTCAGTGGGTCCTCCCCAAAGCAGGCTCATGCCCTTAATGCCCTGACAATCCCACATTCAAAGAGTCCGTGGGCTCTGGGAATGTCCTTTGGAACAAGAGTTAAAGTCTTAACCGTAAGAATTTACCAAAAAGAAAACAAAGCATCAACCAAAGTATATACAATGATACAACCGGCAATGAGGTGAACAATGGAGAGAAGGATGGGAAGAAGAGAAGTGGAATGGAATCCCAAGAACAAGGTGGTGTACAGCCCCTTGTGTGTTTCATGATTAATGTGACTTGGCGAATCTCATTCCAACTCTGGCCTCAAACCAACCACTTCCAGTGACTTCGCATCAATGCAGTTGGTTAAATCATCCACTTGGGTAACAAGGATGCAACTTCGAGAAGCCACCACCATTCCGACGAAACAACAGAGAGAATGGGAAGCGAGAAGGGCCTTAGTTAGAGGGAACACTTTGGTTCCATAACCAGTGCTTGTAGCCCAAATTTATTCCGTCTAAGGGGTGTGCTTTGAATCCTCACTTTTAGCTTTGTAGCTTTTTTTTTTTTTTGTTTTGTGTTTTTATGCGTGGGGACCACACCATGCAAAGACTTCTTTATTTTTATTGTCTCAGCTTCCGATTATTGGGTTACATCGGAACGGTAAGAAAACCCAAGAAGAAAACATCCAAGCACCCAAGTGAATGACCAACACAAGAGCACCAAGTTCCCTTGAAGTCACACCCTTTTCAAATCCTTGAGTCCTTCCTTAGTTTGAGAAATGCCCAGTCACTGGTTCGTTAAAGTTCTTATTGGAAGGGAACTGTACATTTCCAAGCCAAGGGAAACCATAGACTTGATGGATGGATGGATGAAGTGATCTCATTGCCTGCCATATCAAAAGAACATACCTTAGTATCAACAATGTAACTTAAAGGTAAAAACCAAACATTAGCAATTAATGAAAAACAGTTCATCCCATCGGCCCGAACACTTATTGGGTGACGAATTTACATGATGGAAGACACACACACACACACACACAAAAAGATAGAAAAATATAACGATGTTGTAAAACAAAAACAAGAAAAGTTAAAGAAAGTTGTAAAACAAAAATTAGAAAAGTTAAAGAAATTTGTAAAACAAAAATGTGTAAAACAAAAACGTTGTAAAACAAAAATGTGTAAAACAAAAACTGAAAAAGAACTGAGGGCCCCATATGGTTAGCATAGGTGGCCATCTCCCCCATGACTGAGTTGTAAGGGAGAGATCCGAAATAGTGAGCGCCTATTTGAATTTCTAAGAAGTGCCCAACTTCTCCCAATTGATGATCTTAAGTTCAGGGGTGGAAGTTGGCGACGCTCACGTTCCAATGTGTCTATGCCACGGTTGTTGGCATGAGTTTCCTCAGTTCGTTCCATGCATATTTGTTTGCCCCTATGAGAAGCTGTCAACCACGGGGTGTCTACTACTTCTTGTGTGGTTGCTACATACAGGCATCTTTGTTGCAGAGTTTCTTGGGCACACCTGTTACATGGAGACATTTCCTCCATGTCATCACCCGATGAATCACTGTATGTGATGCATGGAACTATCCTCTTCTCGATCTTTCCACATATGTTTATCTTAGAGATTTCCAAGGAAAGATCGCGGATCCTAAGGCATGCGTCTACTGTGCTTAGCCATGCCCTTCCCATTATAATTGGGAAGTCCCCTTCGTTGTTGTTAACATCGATCACTAGAAAATCCGCTGGGTAGGACCAACCACACACAGTGGTAATAACATCCTCCACCAATCCCAAGGGAATGGTGATGGACTGGTCCGCCAAATCTAGTTGGATATTGCTCTTCTTAAGTTGTGGCAGGTTCCAGGCGTGATACATCTTTCGCGAAATTAAGTTGACTCCGGAACCTGAGTCAAGAAGAGCTCGATGTGGTGCATTTCTAGTGATCTGCAAATAAATAAAGGGACTCCTAGGGTCAGTTAGTTTCCTAGGAAGGTGACCTACCTTGATCCAGTCAGTTACGGTATGTGTTAGCATAACCGTATGAGTTACACTTCTTTGGACTGAAGGGTGCTTCGAAGTGTTAGATGGTGGAGGCATGTACATGGCCTCAACCGCTTGTTGTTGCGAGAGTTTGTCTAGGCTTTTGGTTCTGAAGTAAGGTATTCTCTTTTTACCGTTGTCAGAACCATCAACAGGTTGGATATTTATAGCTCTCGCAGCGTGATGTTGCTGCGGTTGAGGAGGAAGTTCCCCTTGCATTGTTGGAGCAGGAGGTGTTATGGGAACTACTTGAGGCGAAAGAGGTGCAGTTGGATTAGGAGGATGGTGTGGATATGGAGTGTCTCCCGGAGGAGAAGGAGTCCTTCTGAAGTACTCCCAAGCTTGGTAGTGACAGTTGGGGGTTGCGTGACCCATAGAGTCACTTGGAGAAATCAGCTGCTGCACATAATATCCATAAGGATTGGGCTGCCGGTAAGGGTACTGTTGTTTTGACAATGGCATCCCCCATGACTGTGGGTATTGCCATTCCTGATGCTATCCGATGGGCTAAGGTGGAGTTCCACTTGGGTAATACATTAATGGTTGGTGAAACTGCCTTGGGTTACCTTGTGGATAAGGTAACCTTCGGGGTGTTTGCCGTTGATTAAGTCTTGGATTTAGCGCATACACCCTATACTCCTACAGATGTGAGATAATAGGACAACATCCCTTAGGATGATCATAGTAGCAAACCTCACATCCACTATCATTGTCTGAATCAAAATTTACAGCCACATCAGAGTTAGTGATATTTCCCTTACCCTTGTTATGTGCAGGGCTTAAATCTCTCCACTTTTTCTTTCCTTTGTCACTACTTTGCTCAACCTTAGACTCTTCTACAATTTTCATGACTATTTCTATTTTAGAGTCTAAGGAACTCCATACATCTTCTACCTTATCTGCTATTTCTGTTGTTAACTTTTGGATCAGCAAGATTTTCCGGTTCTCCAACTCTTTGAGTGGTGACTCATCCTCCTCATCACAGAATTTCACTCCCTTCTTGCGAAGGGAGGGATCGCGATTGTATTCTTTCGCACTTTCTCTCTTCCGTAGCTCACCTTCTTCTTGCACTACTTGTTCCAACAAGCTTTCAACTTCATGGGCTCTTAGTTGGGAGAGTCTCCCTTGGGTGTAAGTCCCAAGAGTTCTTCTCGTTTCCTTCCTTAGCCCATCCACGATGTGGCGAATTTGATCCCGCTTAGCGTACCCATGGCCCGGGCAACGATGTAGCGGTGTATAGTAATGGGCCATGGCAGCATCCAAGGGTTCATAAGCACCTTGTTTCCAGCCTTGGATCTGCTTACGCAAGTTGGACACTCTGGAGTACGTTTGATATTTGTTGTTGAATAGTTCAAGCATCGTACTCCACCTTCTGATGGTTTCCAGTTCTAAGGACCAGTACCAGCTCTCTGTTTCTTTGGTGAGTGTCCTTGGGAACAACTTGAGCTTCTACCACTCATTATCTATGTTCTGCAAGGCATAGGCATCATGGAATGCCTGTAAATGATGTTGAGGATCAACGTTGTACCCCCCTTCAAAACGTGGGATATTTTTCATGTCTAATCGCTTGATCCGACTGTCCTTTAAATACCTTGTGGGAATCCTAACTGCCTCTGTTATGTTAAGCATACTTCGGGTTGCGAGTAGGGGCTCGTCATGATCATCTTTTTCATGATGTCTGTGATGTCTTCGTGGTGGTTCCCTACTCTCCCTACGTCCTTGCCCTTGTCCTAACTCCTCTCGACCTTCTTGTCGAGGTATTTCATCTTCCCTTTTACTTTTACTCTCTCCGTTATGCTGACGATGGTTGCACCCAGATGTGGAAGGAGAGTGTGAATGGTGAGATGAAGGAGAAGAGCAAGGGGATCCATCACCATGGCAATGTTTCTTACCTTCTCTTCGGCTGCTTCAGCCCCGATCGTTGTGACGATCTAAGTGTCTGTCCTTAGTGTGAGTAGTTGTTCCTGCCGTGAACAGTTGGTGCTGACGGGGATTAGAGCCTGTAGCATGTACAGTTGATTGAAGGCCCTGATGCTTAACCTCTTCACCAGAGTGAGGAGGAGGAACATCATTTTCTAAGAAACCCATTGTGAGGGGTTCCTTGTCTCCTATTTCACTAATGACATGGGGGACCTTGCCCTTCAATAATGAATGTTGGCTCTCCTGCCTTTTGTCCCTCATACATTGCAAAGTAGTGGGATGATAATCCCTTATATGATATCTTCCAGCAACGTATTCAGTGAATAAGTCTTGCATGCCAATCTGTGCTAATCCATGGAAAAGCATGTTCAAAACAGATTGATCTGGTGGTAAAACTATATTACCAAACAAATCTCTCCAATGCAACTGTTCATCCTGATGGAGAGTAAAAGTGTAATCAGTGAGATACTCATCGGGATGAGTATAAGTTATCGTATACTGTTTAGGACATGGCTGGTCTCGATTATTCATATGATGTTGACCGTCTCCTGTGTTGTCCTTAGGTGAGTTGATTTCATGAGAAGAAGCCATCTTAATGGTGTGCTGTTTATCGTTATTTTATGTTCTTGATTAACTGATTAACCCTAAGGTTCGTTAAAGCTCACAACGATGTGAGTGATATCCCTTATGTTCAATTGGCATAAAAAACACTTAGTCCCCGGCAACGGCGCCAATGATGAGTGGCGAGGTACCCCTACACTCAACCATACAAATACAAGTGTGTACGCGTGATCCGGTCAAACTCCGCAGACTAAATGCCTTAACGCCACAAGAAACACTTGGGGTTAATCGTTCGTTGTCTTCCCAGGCTTGCTTGTAGGTGTCATGGTGTATGGTTAAGCAAGTCTGAGGTATATGATTTTTCTGGTATTTTTCAGTTTATCTCCTAAGCTATGAGGGAAAGGGTTGAGAAACTAACTAACTCTAACTAATGTCCTAAGTCTAAATTAACTAGCGTCAGCATCCGTTCCCACTTACCGTACACACCCTGAACCATGCAACTGTGGCTACCAAACGCTAATCGTTACTGGGATCACCACACGTAATGCACATGCTCGAAGTGGTTGTATTGAGGCACCTATTTAGCCTAAGTGTGATAAGCAGCTGATTCCTTGGCTAGCCGTACACACCCGTGGGTGCTCGTAGCCAAGTCGTACTTATCACACGTTCTAGCCTAGCGATGAGTAGCCGATTCCTTGACCAGCCATACACATTGGACTACTACTAGGATTACCAAGCGTAGATCCTAGAATACGCTACTGGGTTACCAAGTAGTCACAATGCTCATAATCAAGTCGTACTCATGCGTTGCGACGAGCAGCCGATTCCTTGATTAGCCGTACACACCCGTAGATGCTCGTAATCAAGTCATACTCGTGCGCACTAGGAAAGCAATAAATAACAACACAATAAAACCATGTACTGCAAGGTTTATCCAATCAAGTTCATCTTTATTGCCGTACACAACTTGTGTTCAGGTTACAAAGTTGCTTGAATAAAGAGCCGTTCACTCTAGGACTCCTACTGCGGGCACATGGGAAATTAATCTAACTCTGGAGTGTTCAAACTACCAGAGCTTCGCTACTTCTAGCCAGGATTGGGAAATGAAGGGAGTGCCACCTCTTATTTATAGATATAGCGGTGGACCGCGATATCGCGTACGCGATATCGCAGGGGCCACCGCGATATCGCATACGCGATATTACGGCTTGTGCAATCTGCATCTCATCAACCCATAACATCAAAAACCACTCAAACACTCAACAATATACTAGAAAATGAAGCTCTAAAACCACACAATGATTATTGTTAATGCAAGGCATAATTGATCAAGATCTCTCCCATAACACAAGACTAAGATCCATACACACAATAGTTACAATGGTTGAAAATCATAATTAACCAAAAGATGCACACACAAATCTCATACAACCTCTTTTTTCCAATTCTCATGTCAAACTTGTTAATAGCATTGTTCAAATAACTAATGCTACCTTGTATGATTTCATCATCTATCGGTCCATGGTAACGTATACGATATGCAACATTAAATATAAAATACATACATGCATCATTTGATAAGTTAATTTCAAAAGCATTATCATTGATTTTGGCCATTATCTTGAAAGGATCCATCTTCTTAGCTTTCCACTTTGAGTAGTTGAAATCTCTTAATCTTTTCTTCCTCAAGTACATCTAAACAAGATTACCAATATTAAATTTGGAATTTTTCTTGACTTAATTCCTCTTAAGGACTCTCTCTTCTATCTTCTTCTTAAGATTTACCTTTACTTAGGCATGAAGATCCTTTTTCTCTTGCATAAAATCAACACTTAATTGAGCTTTCCCATCAAAGCTTCTAACATTGTTTACCATCTTTGGACAAAGACCATAATTTACCTCAAATGGGAACTTTATAATAGTGACATGAAATGCATTATTGTAGAATAATTCAACATGATATAAGAAATTTTCCCACTTATTAATCTTTCCATCACACAAACATCTTAAAAAATTCAACAAAGAGTTATTAACCACTTCTCCTTGACCATTGGATTGTGGATGATATGCACTAGAAAATTCAAATTTATCCCTAAAAGTTTCCAAAAGGACCTCCAATAATGACTAGTAAACTTGGAGTCTTTATTACTAACAATATGTAAATGAGTCTCATGTAACTTCACAACATGCTAGAAAAACAAATTTGCAACATGAGATGCATCACTCAACTTTTTGCATGGAATGAAGTGTGTCATCTCAAAGAATTTATCCACCATAGCAAAGATAGCATCATAACCACTTTTGGTTTTAGGGATCCTACTTACAAAGTCTATTGACACACTTTCCCATGGACCATTGAGAATTGGCAAAGATATATAATGTCCATTCACTTCTTTACCTTCTTTGAATTTCTAATGTGCCAAATACTCCATAAATTTGGAAACTTCAGATGTCATTTCAAACCACAAATAATGGCTCTTAATAAGTTATAATGTCTTATATCTATGCATGTGTCTTGCAATGTCATCATAATGCTTTTCAACCAAAATCATTTTTCAAAATTCATAATTGGAAGCACATACCTTTCCATTATTAAATAATAGCTTCTCTTTTGTTACATCCCCATTCCTAAATGATGTTGTTTCAAAACAAAGATGGTGTCTCTTCATAATAAATTTTTTATTTATTATCATAAGACTCAAAAGGTCAAGTTATAATTTAAGCTCAAAAGGAAGCATTGTAATAATGAAAATATCTCTTGAGGTAATCTTTGGGGGTTTGACCTAAGATATTTGTACCCAGGTAATAGAGGTCATATCAACATGGAGTTATAGAGTCAGTAAGGGTGAGTAACAAGTGTTAAGTAAAGTGGGATAGGAAGAGGACTTGCCATTCCTTCTGGCCGATTGTAGGCCTAACCATGGTGGTAATGATGGATAGCCTCTCAAGAATATATGCTAAAGGAATATAATCCTAAGGAACACTCATAGGATGACCTAGATCCATTATTCCATATTAATAAAGCATTCTTTCCTTTTTTCCTTTTTCATTTTTCCTATTATCTTCTTTATGCATAATCTCAAATGTAATGTATATTTGATATTTTCCACAATATCCAAGAACATGATATTACATCTTAAACAGGATAATCCCTTCATTGATCTATTATACTTAACAATGGTTCCTTGAGGCTTCTCTAAACATACTCAAAATCTAAATCATGTTCATATAAATCAATAAAATCACTAATACCTTCCACATGAGGCATGCTAAAATTCACCACATTCATCATAAGTAATGAATTAGTCACAACATTAGCTTTCCCACTCTTATGCTTGAGCAAAAAATTGAACTCTTGTAATTGTACCATCCACTTCATGTATTTAGCACTCAACTTCTTTTTTAGAATTGAGAAACTAAAATGCCTTGTGGTTAGTCATTAGAGTAAACTTCTTGGGTAACAAGTAATGTTTCAAATGGTTGATTACTTGAAGAATAGTACATAGTTCCTTCTCATATATACTATATTTCTACCTTTACTCTTTCAAATTTTCTAAAACAAAAGTAATAGGTTTACCATCTTGTGAAAGCACGCCTTCAATGGTAAGTTCAATTGCATGCATCTCCACCTTAAAAACCATTTGGAAATCTAGTATTATAAGCACTAGTTCATTGGTAATTATTTCCTTCAATAAGTTAAAGCTCCAAGTTTTATCACTCCATTTGAAATCATTATTGTTCTTTAGTAGAGTAAATGTAGATCATGAAATACCACTAAAAGGTTCATGAACCTTTTATAAAAACTTGATAAACCAAAAAATGCTCTTATCTTCATAACATTTTTAGAAGTTGAACAATCTCTAATAATCCTCATCCTGGTATCTTCAATCCAAATTTGATTTTTAGAAATCACATGTCCCAAATATATGATCTTCCTTTTGAAGAAATGACTCTTCTTTACATTAATCACCAATTATACCTCCTCCAACATAAGAAACACTCTTCTCAAGTGATCCAAGTACTCTTGCTTATTAGATCTGTATACCAAAATATCATTAAAGAAGATAATACAATAATTAGCAATCAAATCGTTGAGTACATCATGCATCAACCTCATAAATGTAGGAAGTGCATTTTTGAGCCCAAATGACATTACCAACTACTCAAACAATCCATTTAATATTTTGAAAGTTATGTTTCATTCATCACCAGGATTAATTTGAATTTGATGGTATCCACTTTCAAATCAATTTTTCTAGAGACCACTACATTAGTAAATATATCAAGGATATTACCCATCCTTGGAATAGAAAATAGGTGTCTCACTATTATCCTATTTATCATCCTTGAATCAATGTACATTCTTTGCTCATCACTATCTTTCTTTGATCTAAGCACTACTAGAACTACAAAAGGTGAAATGGATTTTCTCATGAAGCCATTTATAAGTAACTCATCTATTTTCCTTTGTAATTCATCCCACTGATTCCATGCCATACTGCATGCTCTCTTGTTTGGAATGGTAGCACTAAGAATGAAGTTAATTTAGGGTTGAAAATTACTTATTGATGGTAATTCATTCAATTTCCCTTTGAATATCTTGGAAAATTTCTCCTTAAAGCCTAGCACACCTATTGGAAGCTCTAGCTACATAAAATCATGATTAGAAGCAATAGTGGATGCAGCCATAAAATCAAAATCAGCCTCATCATGTTTCTTAATGTATTCTTTCTATTTCCTAGAAGAATTAATGAATCATCAAGTGAGCTTTGTTGCCTCAATTATTCAATTATCATAGAAATCAACTTATGGATTCCATAAGGTCTAGCTTCACTCCATACATTCTTTGCTCCATCAAATTGAGCATCATTATCAAAATTCCAAGGTATTTCAAGTAGTACATCACATTTCATAACATCATGATAACTTCCAATTTTAAATTTTAAGGTACATTGCTCTCTCACCTCTTGAGAGAAGTATCTTAATAACCAATGTACCTTGTAGGGTCTAAGATTAGAAGTAGTCACTAAACCTAATCTAGCAATTTCTCCAGAAGTAGTAACATTTTATGAGGCTCCCCCATCATTCATAATATGAATCAATTCTCTACTAATCAAACATCTATCCCCAATCCAAAACAATAATGTTTTTGGGATGTTTTCCTCTATTAATATTTTTTATAAATGCACAAGAATTTAATTTAAAAACTTCTTCAATTTTGAGAGGATTAGAATTAACTCTTTGAAGAGATTTTCTTAAAGTTTCCTCCAACTCCATGATTTGTGCATCCTTACCCTTGGCTATCTTGTAAAGTAGACATTTACATTGCTTGTGTTTCCATTTTTCATATTTGTAGTGAAACTTGGACAAGTTATTGTCTTGATCCTTGCCTCTTTTTCCTTGGTCCTTCTTGGCTTTACCCTTATTATCATCATTCTATTACTTCTTGTGTTGGCTTCCCTACTTGTTTTTAGATTTTGACTTGGAATCTACTTTGATTTGGATCCCTTGTTCTTTCCATTTGATGATTATTTTCTCATATTCCTATATCCATTGGGTTTCTTTTCAAACTTGAGTGCCATATCATAAGTCTCATCAAGATTTTGTGACTCATAGAATAACAACTCCTATTGATATGTCATTTTGAGACCTCCAAGAAAGATTGAAGCTTGTTCATATTCCTCCCAATTTACCTTAGCTTAATGGAATAATTTACAAAATTTGATGTAACACTACTTTACATCTTTGTCTCCTTGTCTAAGAAATTTTATCTTCATGATTGTCTCTTGTCTCTGTAGAGATTGTTCAAATTTTCTTCTTAACCTATATTTCATCAAATTCTCATCTCTGATAGGCTGATCATTTTACTACTAATGACTTTGGGACTCCTTTTTTCATCAAGTTGAAACCATATCTTCTAATCCAAATCTAGTAATTAATATCCTTAATTGATTTGGTACCTCTTCGAATTTGAAATGCTTATCAAGTATCTCTAGCTAGTTTGTAAAAGTATTAGTGCCATATACACCATTAAAGGTCTTGAATTCCACATATGAGAGTCTTGTAACATTTCTAAATGCTCTAATGAGTGTCACTTTATCTTCATCATCAAGCCTTTCATGAGAAGAAGTTAATGTTGGTGATGGATGAGGATCATTGAACTTATAAGGGGGGATAAATAAGTTCTCAAAACTAAAAATTAATTAGCCAAAGCACACATTAAATTTAATGTGTTCCCAAACTTGGGTAGTCCACACTTGGAGGATAGTTCACTAGCATACCTCTGGACTTTGTTGATCTTAAAATGTGGTTTAAAGGGTACCATACCTTGTACAAGCTCTAAGCTTTGCTCTAGAGTGACTCAAAGCCATGAATCCACTTAATTCCATAAGGTCCCAACAAGCTTAGAATGTGGTTTTCAAGATCCCAGAGCCTTTACAACTTGTGCTCTACTTTGGAATGTTGTGGCACTACACCAACACTCAATTTCACAAGATCCCAACAAGCTCAAGGACAATGCCTTTTGACAAGAAGCACATCAACCCTACAAGGCAATGAAAGAGAAAAAAAATTACAAGGAAAGGATGCAAATAATTTTATTGATCCTTGTACTTTGAGGTACAACATCCTTTGACCACTTACAAGAATACAAAAAATAGTACAATGAGGTACAAGAATAATACAATGATGTATATAATGATTGCTTAATGTTGACACTTGATAGTTCATAATACTTAATCACTTCCCAATGGAATGAAGTCATATTATAGTCAATATGTTTTCAAAAACACCTTAGAATTCATGCAACGACTATCTAATGATCATTAGAGACATCTTCTTTGAGACTAAGATTTCTTTCTGCATTAGACCTTTATTTTGGGAAGACATCTTCTCCACAGGAAAGACGTCTTTATGGAAATGTCTTTCTCACTGGAAAGAAATCTATCATTTTTCAAAGATGTATTCTTATGAGTAACCTTCAACTTAGCCAAGATGTCTATTATTTCTTGGAGATGTCTTTTCTTGATAGTAGATGTCTACTGTCTCTGCAATATGTCTTTACTGATTCTCGTTCACTTTGGCCAAGACATTTACTGTTTCTTGAAGACATCTTTATTTAGTTTTCTTTTCACTTTGAAATCTTCATTCCTTGCACATGCTCTTGAACTCTTACATGCTTTCTTGAAATCTTATAGATTTCTTAATCTAAGTTCTTGCCCTATAAACACAACAACCAAAATACAAGCATCCTTGTTCTTCCATTTTCTTTAACGTTTTGACATACCAAAAGGTTAACAAGATATCCCTTTTTGGTAATGTCCAAAACTTAAGAAAATGGATTAGTCTAAGCACAACATACATAAGTCTAAGCATAACATACAAGAACACTTTCCCCCATTTTTGGACATGAATAAAAAGGGAATGAAGGAATCACAAAAAATTGCTAAGAAGATAGATAATTGAAGAATAAGTATTTATGGAGAGTCATTGTAGAGTAATTCTTGTCACTCGTCATGGATAGACCTTGAGCAAAGGAATATTTTTCAAGCATTTACAATAATGATTTAACATTTAGACATTCCATAGGGCTAATAAAATAAAATTTTTTATATCAAGCATAACCCTTTATCTATTCACCCCAAGATGCACAGCAGGTCTAGGATTTTCAATGAATATCCTATCTCAAAACCAAGGAGCCTTTTGAGTAATCAATTGAATAGTAGCTCCAGATGAACTATGCGAATTACAATATACAAGAAGGTTTAACTCAAGGCTTTTTAGAAAAGATGATTTTCCATAAGAATGTAAAACCATACATATTCATATAATTAGAAAGGTACCAAATATATCCTCTTATAAGTGCTTATTAATGGAGCTAGCACCACATATTAACACAAGGTAGACTTTCTTAATGCTCCAAGGTAAATATTTAACAACTTTATGACAAGAAAGTAAAAACATGATACAAGATAAAGCAATATATTCTAACATCATAAATGTATAAAAGAGCAACCATAGCTAAACATTTATATATCCAAAAGAAGAAAAAATGTCTATCTACATAGATATACTTTAGGTTTAATAAAAATAAATTGGAAACACTATTTTGAGTACCACTGAGAGTACTTGAGATTCTTAATGATGGGTACATATTTGCAATAAGGATCATAGGTACTTAAAGTGAATATAACCAAAAGAGATCTCAAGTTAGCTCATAGAAGTCTCAGGAGCATTTACCAATAAGTAATATTTTAATAAAATCATAAAATATTACTAGAAAAAGGCTCTCCTTTGCTCATTTTTTTGATGATGGAGAGTTGAAATGAAGTTTTGCTACTTTAGTACCTTTTAGTAAAAGCATCAAAGGGCTTCCCCTATATTGGTACCTCCTTGAATGATAATCGATCATTAGGTACAAGCTCTCCTCACAAAAGTGCAAATTCTAAAGATCTTTTTGGTTCAGCTTAATCTTTTCTCATCAAAGTGCCAACTCTACAAACCAATGCTAAAATCAACTGTGGAGACTAGAATCTCCTATTAGTACTGATAGTTCCTCTGAAAAAGGTTCTTCAAAGATTCATGATTTTTATCAAAGAAACCAATTTATAATATTGAATATTCAAAATAAATATAACAATGTATAGTTCATTGTGAATGTAACCAAAGTAAATACCCAATAAATTTAGTTCAAATAGCACATCACAAAATTTTAGAAAACCATGCTTATATGCACATAAAGAATACTATGAACAATTATTTAAGGAAAAAATTCTCTTATAAGAGTTGATCAAGAGAAAAAATTCCTTATATGTCAAAAATAATTTAGAATTCATAAAATTTAGCAAGCAAGGAGATAGAAACTTACCTTGACTTACCTTTCTTGTAATTAAGAGTAGGAAGATGAATGAAGTTTGAGATGAGGTCCTCTATCATGAAGTACCTTCTTACCTTTTGGTTCACTTACATTAGATCTTTTTTATGATGACTCTATTTGATGATGTTCTTCATGATCACTTATTAAATCATTTGTGTATTTGAGGAAATTTTTAGTTCTCCATTTATTTTCATTCTCAACTATTGTTATCTGCAAAGTATTCTTACCAAAATCTTTTTAACAAGACCAAGCATCAATCTTATTTTGATCATATAAGAATAAACAAGATTTTGTTTACTACCACAATTTATGCAAAAAAATAAATTATTATCCTTACAAATGACATTATCAAACTTGATTGTGTTGGTGCTTGAGCTTGTACCCTCTTGTAAGACTTTTTCTTTATTTTCATTCCTAGGTTGACTTTTGTGTATTTCTCCTCCTAGAAGATCCCTATAATCCTTGTTAAATGAGGTTAGCTATTGAATATAAGCTCTTATGTATGATATTTCTCCTTTTAACTTAGTGTGAATTGCATCAAATTTTCTATTCAAAAATTTCTTTACTTTTCTAATTAAGTAATGAAAGATGAGAATCTCTTCTCATAATTCACTATACCTTTCATCATTTTTACCTTGTAGATCATTAGTAGCTTGGGGTGAATCTTCCTCTATTAGAGCCATGCATATGAGTTGAGAATTTTCGTTCACCATCATCCCAAATTATGTTGAAGTTGCTCTTTTTCAATTCCTCATCATTGGATCTATTCTTTTTTTGCACCTTGATATTGCCAAGACATTTGAAGGCCATATGGCCTCTCCCTCTACAAATCCAACATTCTATAGAAGAGAAATCAATGTTAAAATTTAAAAAGTTTTTACCTCTTTCTTTATCATTGGAACTTTTTTGAGTTGAGCTCTTGCTTCTCCTTCCTATTAATCATTGAAGTTTCCTTGAGAGAAATGCAATCTCATCTGTGCTTCCCTCATCATGCTCATTGAGCTCATTCTCCTTGGAGGCAATCTTTAGAGCGATGGGTTTTTCTTAGATAGCTCCTTCACTTATGAGATTTATTTCATAAGAAATGAGAGAACTTTGAAGCTCTTCAAATTTTAGAGTTGAAAAATCTCTAATTTCCTCCATGGTTGTGACCTTTGATTTGAACTTTGGTTGAAGTGCTTTGATCATTTTCATTATGACATTGCTCTCTAGTAGATCTTTGCCAATACCTCTAATAGCCACAATAAGATCATTTACTCTAGAAAATTAATCTTTTATTTTCTCACCTTCTCTCATTTTTAGCTTATTATATGCACTTTGTAAAGCTAACAACTTTGATTATTTAACTATAGAGATTCCATCATAGGTAGCCTCTAAAGTTTGCCAAATTTCTTTGGCCATTTTACATTTCACTATTCTATTAAACTCTAATTTATTCAAAGCACAATATAAACAATTTTTTGTTATAGAGACAAACATGAGCTTATCTTTTCTTCTTAACTCCATTTGTTACAAGGCTTGATGGTTTCGGTAGAGCTGTCAACAAGCAAAGTGTAGCCTTTAAGGATGGACTCCCAAACTTCAAGCTCCATAGATTTAAAGAATTCTTGCATTCTAGATTTTCAATAGGCAAATTTGAATTCATTAAACATGGATGCTATTGTATAAGATGTTCTCTCTAGTTGTTCACTTTTGAAGTTGATGATAAAGAAGAGTACCATGCTCTAATACCACTTGAGGATCATTGAACTTAGAAGGGGGGATGAATAAGTTTTCCAAATTAAAAATTAATTAGCCAAAGTACACATTAAATTTAATGTGGTTCCCCAACTTCAGTAGTCCACACTCAAAAGGTAGATCACTAGCATACTTCCAAACTTTGTGTCTCTCAAAATGTGGTTTGAAGGATACCATACCTTGTACAAGATCTAAGCTCTACGTTGAAGTGATTTGATGCCAAAAATTCACTTAACCCTATAAGGTCTCGACAAGCTTAGAATGTGATTTTCAAGATCTCACAACCTTTACAACTTGAGATTTGCTCTGGAGTATTGTGGTGCTACATCAACACTCAATCTTGTAGGATCTTGACAAGCTCAAGGAATTCCACAAGAAGCACATCAACCTTGTAGGGCAACAAAAGAGAAACAATAATTATAAGGAAAGGATGTAAATAATTTTTTTGATCCTTGTACTTGGAGGTACAAGACACTTTGACCACTTATAACAA
The DNA here is from genome assembly GCA_015680685.1 of Gnetum montanum. Lineage (NCBI taxonomy): Eukaryota > Viridiplantae > Streptophyta > Gnetopsida > Gnetales > Gnetaceae > Gnetum > Gnetum montanum. The sequence continues at coordinate 262,476 of MNCI01010386.1, forward strand.
TGCAAAATATCGTACAATGAGGTACAAGAACAATAGAATGATGTATAAAATGATTGCTTAATGTTGATAGTTGCTAGTTCACAATGCTTACTCATTTCTGAATGGAATGAAGTCTTCTTATAGTCAATATATTTCTAAAAATACCTTAGAATTCATGTGATGGCTATCTAATGGTTATTGAAGATGTCTTTTTCAAGATTAAGATGTCTTTCTACATCAGACCTTCATTCTAGAAAGACATCTTCTTCATAAAAAAAACATCCTTGTGTAGACATCTTCATGAAGACATCTTTCTCACTAGAAATATGTCTGCTATTTTTTAGAGATGTCTTCTTTTGAGCAAGCTTCAACTCAACCAAGACATCTACTATTTCTTTGAGATGTATTTACTTGATAGTAGACATCTACTATTTCTACAAGATGTCTTCACTGATTCTCCTTCACTTTAGCCAAGATGTCTACTATTTCCTGGAGATGTTTTTCTTTAGTCCCCTTTGCACTTTGAAATCTTCATTCCTTATCCATGCTCTTGAACTACTGCATGGTTTTTTGAAACCTTATAAATGTCTTAATCCAAGTTCTTTCCCTACAAACACAACAACCAAAATATAGGCATCCTTGTTCTTCCATTCCTACGTAACAACCAAAATACAAGCATCCTTGTTCTTCCGTTCCATACACAACAAAGGGATAACTATTGACTAAAAGATAATAGAAGCTATTCAATGTATAGAACAGTATATGAATAAGAAAGCACTAAGTTCTTTCTTTGGAAAAGTAAACTTTGTTAGAAAATTCATACCAAGATTTATATAGAAAAAAAAAAAGACTCTTTCACAAATGTTGAAGTAAAAAAAAACCAAAAGATTACTTGAGGCTTTAGACCAAATCAAGAGAGCCATTTTAGAAGCCCCATATCTAGTGAAACCAAAGTTGAAAGTAGTTTACTGGTTATATGCCTTTTCTTCAATAGACTCATTAGCTATAGTATTAATATAAAAAGATGGAATAGAAGAAAAACTAATTGAATTTTTCAATTACCAATTGAAAGGAGCTAAAAGAAATTACTATGAGCTTGAAAAAAAAACATTTGACGTGTTTAATGCATTAGGATATTTTAAGTATTATTTACAAAACACTATGATTCATGTTATGAATATAGAGCTAGTCATAAGGGAATTTCTATCATAAAATGAAATTGAACTCAAAAGAGCTAATTGAATAATTAAGATTTACAAGTTTAGGTTTACTTTAGAAACATGTAAGATAGTAAGAATATGGGATTAGCTATAATGATGGTAAGAGAATATAGACAAGAAGTGTTAGCTCTTACTAAAATTACAAATTGGTATGACGACATAGTAAAATTTCTTACTGGATAAGAGATTTCCAAGAATATATCTAAGAGTAAAGAAGGAGCTTTAATAATCAAGATCAAGAAGTAAATTTTCACTCAGAGAATTTTATATAGAAGATATTTTAGAGGTATGTTACTATAATTTACATCTAACCTAAAGATTGAACCAATTCTAAAGTAATTCTATAATCATAAGGGCTCATATTATGAATCTTTTAAAATCATGATGCAACGTATATTGAGATATGATTTCTATTGGCCTACTACATATAAAGATCTATGATATATAGTTTTAACTTTCCATAAATGTCAAATTCATGGGTTGAAGCCAAAAAGGAGAATGCTCCATTGAAACCAATAATAATAGATAAACCTTTTCAAAGGTGGGGATTAGATTTTATAGGAGCTATTACTCCATATAAAGTAAGGTATAGATTTATTTTAACAATTACTAACTATTTTCCTAAGTGTTCATAAGCTAAAGCATTAAGAAGAAGTACATTCTATGATGTGATTAAGTTTCTTAAGCAATATATCATATATCATTTTGGAATGCTAGAATCTTTGGTTACTCACAATGGCAAGGCTTTTCAATCAGTTGAGTTTGTAAAATGGGCTTTAGAAAAATCAATCTTACTCTATTCATCTTTGAATTATTATACACAAGAAAATGATCTAGTGGAATCCACAAATAAAAAACTAAATTCTTATATTAATCACTATATGGATAATAAGATAGGAAAATGGCATGAGCTTTTGCAAGGGGCTCTTTGGACTAATAGGATTCAAATTGAAAAATTCATAGGGACTACACTATTTAGTTTGGTTTATGGGATTAATGCTAGAATAACTAACACAACCGTATCTTCAGTAGTAAAATTTATTAAACATTATAGCCCAAAATCAAATAAGGAACTTGCCATGATGACTTTATTAATAAAAAGATAAGCTAAAATTGATGAAGCCTAAGATAAGCTCTTACAGAATGTGACATTAATGAAAAGATGGTTTAATGATCAAGCGGTATGAAAGGCATTTAGGAAAGGAGATTTAGTTTTGTTGTTGAGAATTAATAGGAAAGGTAAAGGTAAAAAATTGTCAGCTAGATGGATAAGACCATTAATAATCAAACAACAAGTGGCCAAAATTACTTTCAAGCTTGCTTAATTAGATGGATAGGTGTTAAGATATCCATTTAATGCCCTTCATCTAAGCCATTATTTTGGAAAACCACCCACTTAGAACATGGATGAACAAAATTGTAAATATGTACATAGTATTTTATAACTAATTTTTAAGGACTATTTAGAAGACTGAAGCTAAATTAAAACATTAATAAGCTTATCTTTTCACCAACAACTATGGTTGAAAAATCAAGGCCAACAATAAGAAGAAGGTTGTTTGCAAATCCTAAGAAAGCTAAAATGAAAGCAAGGCCTTTCATCCCATATCTATCTATGTATTGTCCCAAGCATGTGTAAAGGATATATTACAAGGTTATTACTTATGAAGCATCTGATAATTTCCCATTCATGACCTAGATTTTAGATGGATTTTCTATGCTTGCAAATGGTAATTCAATCCATATCCAAGAATGGGTTGAGTTTCCAAAATACTCAAATGTTTCACTAAGAAAGAACATTAATGAAGAGAGCCCAATTTAGAATTTCAATTATGAAGATATTTTAGAAAATTAGCACAAAAGAAACATTGAAGAGAGGCTCAAGAATCCAAAAAAGGAATAAGAAGAAGAAGAAGAAGAAGAACCTAAGGAAGATGAAAGTTTGGAAGATCCTAAGGAAAGGCAAGTTCATTATGGTGAAGTGCAAACTACTATACCTTCTTAAGTAATGACTGAACTTGAGTATGATGGAGTTGCAAAAAAAAAAATAAAAATAAAAATGTTCTCAAGAAAAATATAATCATTGTATAGTGCTAGCTAGTCTCATCAGCTTATTTTCAGATTAACCTATTTGAAACATCTTAGGATTGAAGTTTTTTCATCCTTGTTTAGCCTTAAGCTATAGGGGTTTTATACCACAAAAATATATAAGCTTTATTGTGTCTGTACATATATGATTTAAAAAGAAAGGTTATGTTTATTTGGAAAACCTTTTATTGCAACAATGACCAATTTTGTGGAACAACAATGGATTCAAATTATTAGGCTTTATTCATTATGCAATGCCATAAAAGGTTATTGGAGAATTATGGTATACTCACATGATGCGTATGAATTAGGATTTGTCATACCTTGTTTGTGCACCAAATTATCCCTAAGTGGGAGATAATTTTAGGAGATGTTTTTATAGAAATGTTGAAAAGATTAAATTCATTTTGATCAAATTTTCTTCATGGAATGAAAGATTTTAGGGCTTATTTAAAACTCGGAAAATTCGATCTTGTTGATCATTTAAGCTTACAAAGTTTTAGCCAGTTTAAGGAGCTAGGATTTTCTAGTTAAATCCATCTTTTCATGAAAAATTAAATTAGCTATCAAGGATTTAGCCAGTTTGTCCTACCTTAACCATATGCTCTTTTTATATGCTAGTTAAATATGAGATCTTGAAAATTTATTCAAAGAGCTTAAAGATTAGTTTCATATTAATATGTGACTAGCATTAGAATAAATGATTGAAAATAGAAAAACCTTATCCTTTTACGAAAAAGGACTTGCTTTGAGGTTAAATTAATCCTTCAAAGTCATTTTAGATTGGTAGATTAGATAATAGAATTAAAGATTATCTCAATGATGGATTTTTAAAAATCTTTTAAAACTAATTGATTATGAAAAAGGAGGAAGTTGATTAAGTACAATTACCATGTTAGCTCATGAACTAAAATTGGCTCTACAAAATAAGTTTTACTTTAGTTATTTTCATAAGATTAAATCATGAGGAAAGATGGAAATTTTTCTAGTATGTGAATCTAATGTGACACAAAAGCTATCTTATAAAGAAGGATGCGAGAACCATAAACTGATTCTATAATTAGGAGTGAAAGTGATTCTACATATCACATCATTACTCAAAGAAGGAGCTTGAAAATAAACATTGTTTGTAGAACCAAAATATGACTGTACCAAAAAGAATATAAAAGGTTTTTTCAAGTTAGCTTTATTTAGATGGGAAGATTAGTAAAGTGGAAAAATGATTCTACTAGAAATATACTTTTTGGCTTTGCCACATCAACTCATTGTATGGTACAAGTTTATATAACTTAAAAAGGATTTTATGAAAGGACTATATAAACAAACTCTTAATAAATGCTAGATGCTTGCCTACACCTTACTAGGTTAGATATTTTTATGAGAAAAACTAAATAGAATTTGGGCCTCCAAAGAAAATCAAAGATAATTCTACAAATTATGATATCATAAGGCATGTTTGTATGTAAAACCAAAATCCAATCTCATGAGAAATTTAATTTATTACTTTGATAAGTCAAAAATCAAAGTGATGTCATATGTTGTAATATGGAAGTTTGAGTTATGTGATTTGTAGAATCAAAATAGGGTTCTATGAGCAAATATAAAATTGACTCTATCATGTTAGCTTCTATGTAGAATGATTGTATAGAACCTATATTTATCTATATAAACAAGCTTAAAATTAGTTGTAAAAGCCATGTCATCAAAACACATTAAAACAAGCTTGTGTATAAAGTTAAACTTTAGTTCTATAAGAAATCTCATTTTTACCTCTACCAAGTTAGCATTCAAAGTGATAAATTGAAGTAGGTGACTCTTAGAACCTGAATTAGGATTTGCAAAAAGCTTCCAAAATAGTTCTATCATGTTAGCTTTAGAAAAAAAACATTGCTTATGGAGTTAAAATTTATTTCTAGTTGTAAGCAGGAAAGTGGCTCTACGACATTATCTTATTCATAGAACCAGTTTATGGATCCAAAATTCAGCTCTACAAATGCATTTAAAATTTTCTTTGCAATGTTAGTTAATGAAAGTGCAATTACCCCATTAAACTAAGTTTGTTTTCAAAATAAATATTTAAGGATTTTAGCATGATGGCTTTTATGAAAAGAAAGTTCCTAGGATCAAAACAGTTCAAAATGACAAATGAATAGAAGAAAAGAAGCATCACTCATAGACCTAAAATTTGGTTCTACAAGCAAGTGCGAAAGTAGTTCTACCATGACAACTTATTTCTAGAACCAATTTATGCAACCAAAATTCAACTCTAAAAATAGACATAAAAATCAATTTTATGAACCATATAAGCTTTGAAAAATTAATAAGCTCATCAAATTAGGAATAATAAATCCAAAAAGATGGACCTCAAGGAAATTCTACCATGTTAGCTTCTATATAATGCTAGTTTATAGAACTAAAAATTAGTTCTATAAAGTAAAGACTAAACTAGTTCTATAAGCTACATCGAGATAAAAAGAGATCATTTTGGATCCACCAAGGACTACAAGCTTAATTTTCTCACATGCACATTATATTTGAATACAGCTTAGCATATAATATGGCCTATAGAATTAAAATTTGGTTCTATGAATGAATTCTTTGATCAATCCTCCATGTTAGCTCCTTTGTAGAAGAAATAAATAGAATCCAAAATCAACTTTATAAGAAAGCTTCAGAGGGATTCTAGAAGTTGATGTTAGCATAAGAAGATTAAAAATAAAAGTTATAAGCCATCACACATATTAGTTCAAATGATTCTACAAATGAATTCTTTGAATTTTAAGAGTACCACATCAACAAAAATGGAATAAAAATGAATTCTTCTATATAGTAAAGTATCCACTTAAATTAAGCCCTAGATATGTTGAATAAGAGCTAGGTTGGCTAATGTAAGGATGGGATAATAAGTGTAAATATTTTAATAGAGTAGCTTAATGAAATCAAAACTTTTAACAATATCAAGAAATGAGTCAAAAAATCTATCTAAAAGTGAGGGAATTAAAGAACAAAGCTTTGAATATTAATAAGAAAAAATAAGATAGATTTTAAATGTGTAGCCATTAACAAGTAAAGCTAATATCTAATATAGAGCTTAGCAATCAAATAGCTCTATCATTGAAGGGAAAAGAAGTGTCTCTAGAGTTTTCACAAAATCCATTAGAAAAACAACCAAAATGTCTCACAAAGAGAAGGAAGAAGTGCCTTAGAAATTTTAGGACATCGATACCTTTGCTTTGTCTAAGTAGTTGCAATAGTTGAACTTAAATATTTATCAGCTTTAATAATGGATTGATGTCATGTGGTTAGAGCTAGAAGTGGAAGAAGTGAACTTATTTAGTTTTGACAAAGATCATGATTTAATAGAGAAATTAGGGCTTTAGTCTACAAAGTTAATGGAAGAATGGTGGAAGAGATATGAGAAAATAGGACTCCACAAGCTTGGATTTAGGTCCAACGCAAGCCTTATTAGAGATGTTCTAAATCACCTTATAGTAGAAATGGTATACAAAAAGAACAAGTTACAATTTAAGGAAAATAGAATGCTACATTGATATTAGTGTCAAGAAGGAATACAAGACCTATGGAATTATAAAGCCAAATATTATAGAGATAAAAGCTCATCAGTTCAATGAGAAAGTACTAAGAAGTAGGTTTTGGAGCCACCCCAAATCTAAAAAAGCTATTAAGCTACCATCACCTAATTTAGCAAAGACCTTAGGGTACAAGAATGTCATTCCCAAGGCTTTAGAGATTAGGTTCCCTTATAAAATTTTCATTTTAGCTTTAAATTTTTTCTTTTGGCTACAATGTTAATTTAGTTGCTAGTTATCATGTTTTGGCTTGTGTAGCTTTAGAAAATAAAAGATATTTCATTCCTATTTAGTATATGAACAATGCATTATAGTAGAGTATTTTAGAAATCCATGAACAATGGGTTTAACTAAGTTTAGGATTAGTTTTATTAGATTATCTCCTAAGTGAATTTTTAAGCCTAAGGGAATGGCCTTAATTTTTGTTGATTATGCATTGGTGAGTGGTGAAGGTACCCCTATGCCCAACCATATGAGCATTCAAGTGTGATCTAGTCAAATTCTATAGACTCTAGTTTTTGCTACACTAGTCTTCTAGGAAGTGAACCTTAACCTAAGGTTGTTTGTTATCTTCCCAATTATACTTGTGATGCTCATGGTATGGTTAAGTGTAATTGAGGCATATGATTTTTATATTTTTGTATTTTATGTTCTTTGGTGCTTAAAGTAAAGAGATGAAGTAATTTAACCATTAATTTAGTCTAACTAATTAACTAATCTCTAACTAGTCCTAACATAAGCATTCAGTTTCAATTTCCATACATCTCTTGAACCTACGTACCCATTGTTGGGTTACCAAGTGCTATGCTACTGGGTGCACCAAGCAATAATGTTTGTAGGATTACCAAGAACATTCATGTTTACACTCAAAGTGGTCATACTTATGTATTTAATCTATTATGTTAATTAAATTAACTAATCACTTAAGATCTAATTTATCTTAATTAACTTAATTAATGAAATAATTAATAAAAACAATAAATGCATAAATAAATAATTAATCTGTTCTAAGTGCTATAAGGTTTGAGCAAAAGGCTTGTCTTTAATGCCATATGAATTAGTATGGTTTAGGTACAATAGTGCTCTAATAAAGACCCGTACACTTTCTAACTCTTACTGTAGGTACTCAAAGGAAAATTCTAACTTTCAAATGTACAAAATGTAAGAGCTCTACTACTATGTTGACTTGGATTCCCATAAACACCACTGGGAGCTTGTATTTATAGTTTTTACTATAGTACTACATCAACAAGGCCTAGTAGACATAGTAAATGCTACATTGACACAACCCCATCGATGGGGCAACACCACATAAATGGGGCCCTATTGATGAGGCCATGTCAATAGGGGCCCATTGATGTAACACTTTGATTCTCATCATACCCCCACAACCAAATGAAAATTTGTCCTTGAGTTCCCTTAATTCTCTTGATGGGTATGATTCAAGGCCTTTTGAATCTTGTGCTATGTGGCCTCTATCAAGGATCGGTAGAACACAGCCATCTCCATTTCACCCTCAACCCCTTTTAGTTTAGTGTGAAGTTATTTCATAGCTTCATCTCTTATCAGTGCTAGGTTGAGAAATGTAGGGTCAACAATCTGGGCTCTTAACTGAACAACTTCCATAGCCAAGCATTCATTCATCTCTTTAGCTATTTCATGTAATTTTTCCAAGATGATATTCTTGCCCCTTGCCTTGAGCAACTTCAACTAGGTTGTAGTAATATTATTTAGAAGGTCAAAGACATCTGGAAGTAGTTGCCTAGTTTCCACTAGTTAGTCCAATAGTTCTTCAGGTTGCACTACATTTCTTCTACTTCTTGTGGTTCCTATAGATATCTACACATCCTTGAGTGCAGTGATGTTTGGTGCAGATGCCGCAGGTGCATTAAGTGTTTTGGAAATATGGTTAGCAACCATTTCTGCTACAGTCTTCTACCCCTAGTGCTGCATCACTAACACAATTTCTCCTTCATCCTCCTCCAAGTGCATCCAAAAGGTTTCCACATTTTTAGAGATTTTTGGGAGTGGTTGTTGTTCTATGAGAGATATTATGACCTCTTAGGTACTTAGATTCAATCTCACAGGGAGCTATGTTCTTTGGCCTGAGAAGATGGATCCACCTCCACCCATCAAGATAATTGTTTGGGCCACCTCATTAAGGTGACTCATTATTGGTCTATACATAGATGGTTCCCCTTCACCTATCCCTACTTGTTACTCTCGTTCACTCAAGAGCTATTCTCAATATTCATGCAATCATTGGGTAGTTGTAGCAACATCTGGTATAGTTATTTGAGTGGTAAGTGGAGGTGGTGGTTGCTAATCCTCTTCTTGTATAGTCATTGTAGGTGTCATATCTTTCATCATTTTTTCCCAGTTGGTGGCTAAAACTTATTGGATGACATCATTGGTTTAGTGGGCTATTTCTCCCCTTCAACAAAGTTTCCTAATGAGGCATGAAAAGGGGAGTTCCTTCCTTGCACATTCATTTTCTTTAAATTACTTCTTTATCTCTAGATAGATCAGGTATGGAAGGTTGATGGGGAATCTCCCACTTAGAGTGGTGCATACTTAGGTAGAGAATGTAGTGATTTTGCTTGGCCTGATTGTGGGATTAAGGTGAAAGGTTGCAATCTTGTAGTGGATCCTCCCTGCCAGTGTCATCACATCAAAATCCTTGCAGTCAACACCATAACACCAATAAATCCATTCTTTCTTTATAATGGGATCTCCCTACATTGGGATCTTAGTAAGATTTTTCCCTTTTTTGGGCAACCCAAGTACTATAGTAATGACCTGCATTGAGTAGGACACCGAGATGTCCTTGATTTTCGCCATTGATCTAGGCTACCTATTGTTCTAGAATAGGAATTTCTCTCCTATGTAGTACTCCTTGGTGGAAATGATGATTGGCCACATGGGAATGAACCAAAGTTTAACTCTTGGAGAACTATTTTCTGGGCCTCTTATGATTTGATTTGATTCAGGCAAGCCTCTATCATGGTCACCTCTAGATTTACTTGTGGTGCTGGTGCATCATCTCGATGGAAGTGTTTTGTTGCTACTATTGGTTCTAGAATCTATCTAATAGATTCCACTTCTACCTCTTCCCTAAGAAGACTTGTAGTGTGGATTTCCATTAGTTCTTCTTAGGCCTATTCTTGGCCTCTTTCCATTCTAGGCTATTTCTCCCTTGGTTGAGACAATCCTACTTCTTGCATGTGCTTTCCTTTTGGTGCCATTTGCAGTCACAACACATCCATGGATTAGTAGATATAATGTGTAACTATAAATATTTGAATATATTCTCTCACTAGTTATTTACACTAGGGCTAAAGTAGGACCATGGAAAATTGATTATTTTATTAATTATTTATTTGTAAATGTCATTGGATCTTGTTTGAAAGGTTTAACTCTTGTAATTTGATGTTTAAGAGTTGATTTATTACTTAAACCTTTGTGGGAGTTAGAAAAATGGAAAAACATTTTCTATCAAAAATGGCATATTTGTGGCCCCCACAATGAAGAGCTTACCTTTGATAGCTACAAAGTCAAAGAATGGAGTGATTTGGATAAACAATTAGGAAGTTATGATCTCTAGAAGGTTTTGGGCTTTGAAAAATTGAAAAAATTTCTTAGTGTTTATGAGAAAATGTAAAATTTTTCCCTTATGTTGATGGGGCCCCATATATGGGGCCTTGTATATAGGTCTGCTGCATTGACAGGGCCCTATATATGAAGCCCATAGGCAAAAATTTTGAATTTTGAATATCTTGAAAAATATAAGGGATTTTTTAATGAATTTGGGGTCCATGGAATCCTATAAAAGCCAAGAATGATAAAATCATTAAAGAGGATCTTTGAAATCTCAAAAATTGAAAAATTTGATGGAGAATGTGTTTATAAAGAAAATATGTAAAGGAGCACATGGTGTGATGCAGAAGATGGATGTATGAAAGATTCTAATTGCAAGAATGTCTAAGGATAAGGTACTTAATGAATCCAACCAAAAGATACGCAAGTGGGTCCTCCCCATAGTAGACACATGTCTTATTTGCACTTGCATAACCTGAACCTAAGGAGTTTTTGGGTCCCATACTGATTAATGGTCAATGAAAGTTAAGGACCAAAACCTAGAAGATTCTACCTAAGAATTCAAATACATTAAACTAGGACATAGAATCAAGAACATGGACACCAACAACAAGGTGAATTATGGTAAACATAGATGGATGATAGAGAAGATGGAATGGAATTCCAAACCAAGGTCATAAGAAGTCCCTTATGGATTTTTTGTTTAAAATGACCTAAGAAGATCCATCCTTAGTCCAGACCAAAACCAACCTCTTTTAGTGACTTTACATTGTTACTCTAAGATCAATCCATCCCCTCAAGATACAAGAGTGATCCCATAAAACAACCATCATTCCATAAAGAGGAGAAAAGAGATGTAGAAGGTGAGAGAGGGCCTTAGTTAGAGTGGACTTTTAAGCATGGGTAACATGTATTTCCAGTTCCATAACCAATGCTTGTAGCCTATTTATTTGTCTAAGGAGTGTGCTTTGAATTTCCATCATTTTTTTGTATTTATTTTTTTGTTTTTTTCTTTTTGGATAGGAATCACACCATGCAAAGATGTTGTTTGACTTCCTATTATTGGATGATATGGAATGGTAAGAAGTCCATGAAAACACTCAAGCACCCAAGTAAGTAGAAGAGTACAAAGAGTATTGAGTCTCCTTGAAGTCACACCTTGTGCAAATCTTTGAATCCTTCCCAATTCTAGAAACTACCAAGGTCATCAATTTATTAAAGGTTTATTTAATGAAAGGGATCTTAAACTTCCAAAATAAGGAAAACCATAGAGTTTGTGAATGGGTTTATGTCATGGACTCACTACCTATTCCATGAAAAAGAAACCATGACTGAGCCATCAGTACAAAAATAACCATTAGTAATAGCTATAGCACCATTGTGTTTTGTTGGCATCAAGTACATTTATTAGAAAAAAATTAAAAATCACACTAAAAAATAAAGTAAAATATATAAGAAAGTGTAAAAATATTCATGAGAGATTTAAAAATACTAACAATGATGTAAAAAAATGGTCTAAAATAGGAAAAATATTTAAAATAAAAAAGATGTAAAATAAACAACTATAAAGATAAAAATGTGTAAAAAAATTAGAAAAATTGAGGGATCATATGGATGATTAGCATGGATGTCCATCTCCCCCATGATTGAGTTGGAAGGAGGAGATCTAAAAAATTAAGCATGGTTATCCTTCCATTTAGGTAATCATTGCATTGGCTTGCTTAGGCTCATGGAAAGGTTTTACTTATTGGATGTTGACCAACTACTTTCTATTTGGGCTTTCAGGTTTGTATATGGTCATGACCTCATAAGGAAAGGTTTCATCAATTATATAATGTCCCTCCCATAATGTTTGAAATCTTTTTTTCTAAGGTACATATGTGGGGTTCCAGTAGAGAACCCTATCTCCTGGTTGAAATTTCACTTTCTCTATTCTAAGGTCATATCATTGTTTGTTGAATGCATTGTGCACTTCATTCTAAGATAGTTCCACTAATCAATTTTTTTCTAGCATTTCGAGTTTGATTATTCTTTCTTTTTATGCTAGACTTAGGTCAAGGTTCAGTTCATAGGCTATTGAGAGTCTACAGAGCTTGGATTGAATTAAGAGCTTTGGAAGTTCTTTGTACACTGGCTCGTAGGGAGAATAGCCAATAGGAAGTTTCCATGTTGAGTGGTAGGCCCAAAGGACATAATTGAGTTTTGTGCTCTAATCTCTCCTATATTTACGTATGATCCTTGTTAGGATCTTTGTGATCTCCCTATTACTTGCATTTTCTTGACTGTTGGTTTGGGTGTGATAGGGTGTTGTTAAGTTATGTTTGACCCCCAAGCATTGCATAAGTTTTCGAAAGGTGGCACCTAGAAAATGAGTTCCATTATTAAAAATTAGTGCACATGGCACCCAAACCTTTTTAAAACATTTTTTTTTGTACAAATCTAGTAGCAATGGATGATGTACAATCAGTGATGGCTACTACTTCTACCCATTTTATGTAGTCATCAATTACTATGATGATATACATCTTTTTATTAGACATGGGTGTGATGGGACCTATGAAGTTAATGCTACATATGTCAAAGAGTTCTAGTGGTTGAATCCACTATTCAATATCCTCCATTCATGTAGTCATGTTACCATCTCTTTGACAGTGTCCAAGATCAAACAAACTAGTGGGAATCCCTAAATATTGTAGGCCAATAGTATCTCGCCATCAGGATTTTCATGTCTATGCACCTTCCTACATAGTGGCCTCCACAAGTGCCTTTGTGAGAATCTTGGAGAACATGTAGTTGATTTGCATCAAGGACACACCAACAAACTAAGCCATTAGCACACACCTTGTAAAGGTGTCCATTTATTTCCATGAAGTACTTTGTTCGATGAAGAAACTATTATTTCTTCCTAAATTCCAAATCTTGAGGCATCTTTTGAGTGAGAAGGTAAGTGATAATGCCATCACACCATTTTGTTTTAGTGGAAAATTGGTCATTTATTTCTTCTATAAAGAGGAGTTCATCTAGAAATTGGTTAGAGAGTGGGCTCTCCTCCTCTTTATTATTCCATCTTAACTAAGAGAGATGGTTAGTGACCACATTCTTAGTCCCTTTCCAATCTATCATTGTAAGATAACATTCTTACAAGATCATGATCCATAGTATGATACAAGGACTCATTTTTGGCTTATTCATTAGGAAGTGGATGGCACTATGATTGGTGTGCACAAATACCTTATAGCTAAGCACATAGTGCTTAAACCTTTCCAGAGCATACACCATTGCCATTAGTTATTTCTTAGTTGTGTATTTCAACTACGCACCCATAATGCTTTGTCTTGTGTAGTGGATGTAATATGAATGTTTCTTATTGTCAAACTATGTAAGAATGGCTCCCAAGGCATAATTAGATGCATTTGTCATTATGTGAAATGATCTAGACTAGTTTGGTACTTGTAGAATTGGAGTTTTCATGAACTTGTCCTTTAGATATTGGAATACATGTTTGCACTCCTTAGTATAGATGAAAGGAGCATCTTTCTTCTTAAGCTTAACCAATTACTTTGCAATCTTAGAGAAATTCTCTATGAACTACCGGTAGTAGCCAGTGTGTCCAAGGAATGATCAAATGTCTTTGACTATCTCTTGTTGGCATGTTCTTCCATGGATGACCCTTATCTTTTAAAGGTCTACCTCAATCCTTTCTTGTGAAATTTTGTGCCTTAGTACTATGCCTTCTTGGACCATTAAATAGATTTTCTACCAATTGAGCCTAAGTTTTATTTAATGCATCTTTTTAGTACTTGCTCATGGTGGTCCATGGCTTACTCAAATATAGCCCTATAGGTAAAGAAGTCATCCATAAAGACTTCTATCCCACTACCAACATGCTATTGAAAAATACTAAGGACCAGCCATTAAAATGTTGTAGGGGCATTGCATAGACCAAATGATCTCTAACAATATTCAAAAGTTCCCCAAGGACTCATGAATATTTTCTAGGCTTGATCTTTTGGCACAATTTGGATTTGGTTATAGCCACTACAACCATCCAAGAAGCTATAATAACAATGCCCAAAAATGGTGTCCAACACTTGGTCCAAAAATGGCAATAAAAAATGATCTTTAAATGTTGCCATATTCAATAGCCTAAAGTTGATGCAGACCTACCACTTGTCACCTTTCTTTGGCACAATTATGAGTGGGCTAACCCACTCACTATCCATGATGGGATAGATGAACCCTACCTTAAGGAGTTGTTCTATTTCTTCATTGATGATTTGGTTTAACTTGGGGTTTAGCTACCTCTATGGTTGCCTTCTTGGCTTCATGGTGTAATTGGTGTAGATGTGATGTTAGCATATTCATGGATCAATTCTAGTTAGTTCAGGATATGGCCAAGAAAAGACTGTTAGCCATTTGTTGATCACTTGCAATAGCTTATCTTTTGATTTAGGAGCAAGATTTTCATTAGTGATAACCAACTTGCCATTGTTTAAAAATGCATACTCCATGAAAATTGGTAGAGTTTTTAACTCTAGGGGCTCCTACTTGAAATTGTTAGAAATTTCCAACTCTCCCCAATAGGTATCATCATCTTCATCATTAGAGAGTTGGTGATGAACTTTCTCAAGTTCATCCATGCCTTCGACATAAGCATATGTTAGGCTCTTAGTTAGTTCCATGCATAATGTGCTACTATTTGAGTCAGCTGTTAGCCACTACGTGCCCTCTTATCTTGTGGCTGCTATATATAAGAATCTTTGGATATCTATTTCTTGTGCACACTAGTTGCATGCTTTGATGAATGTACTCTTAATTGACTAGATTCTCTACATGCAATTGCACCTGTTAGCGCTATATGTGATGCATGGAACATGCTTCTTCTCTAGTCATCCAAATTCATTTTCCTTGGAGGTTTCCAAGGAGAGGTTCTTGATGCTCATTCATGCATTAACTATGCTTAACCAAGCCCTTTTCATAATGATGGGGAAGTCACCTTTGTAGTTCTCTAGCTTGATCACTAGAAAATCAGTAGGATAGGACCACCCACAAACTATGATCATAATGTTCTTCAGTAACCCCAAGGGGATAGTGATTGATTAGTTTACCAATTCTAAATAGATGTTTCTATTCTTGAGAGGTGGTAGGTTCTAGGCCTTATATATTGCATGGGAGATAAGATTGACATCAAACCTAGAATCAAGAAGAGCCTTTCATGGCTCATGTCTAACAATTTGCAAGTAAATAAGAGGACTTCATAGGTTAGATATTTTCGTGGAAAAGATACCAGCCTTGATCCAATCAGAAACAACATGAGTTAACATCATGGTGTAGATTTGAGATGTCATTTGGTTTCAATGATACTCGAATGTGTTTGATGCAGAGGATGAGGATGTTGGAGATGTAGGGTGACTAGTTGCATTAGGTTGTGAGGGTTTGGAAGGATTTTTGAGTTAGAAAAAGAGTTGTTTCCTAGATCAATTATCAAAAAAACTTAGCTAGAAGGCTAGTTATGAATGTATAGTGCTCATAGAATTTCATTGCTATGACTGTGGGGGAATTTCACCCTACATGGATGAAGTAGGAGGTAACTAGGTTGAGGATAGAGGGACGTGTGCAAATGGATTTAGAGGGTGGTAAGGATATGGGTTCTTCCCTCAAGTAGAAGGTGAATGAGTTTGATGGTACTCTAGAGGGTAATAGTGATGCTCGAATGATGCATGGATTGCAACACTTTTTAAAGCAATGGATTGCTGAACATAGTATCTGTATGGATCTGATTGCTTGTAAGGGTGATATTGTCTTGGTGGTGGCATTCCCCATGATTGTGGTTGACGCCACTACTAGTATTGCTCATATGATCATGGTGGAGCTTCATTGAGATAGTAGACTTCTTGTTGTTGGTGGAATTACCTTGGATTGCCTTGAGGATGAGGTAATCATTTGGGTACTTTCCTCCATGCTAGTTGAGGATTCAATATGTAGATCCCAAACTCTTGTAGGTGTGACACCATAGGGGAACATCCCTTTGAATATTCATATTAACAAATGTCACATCCATCATCATCATCAAAGTCTATCTTCACAACTTCCTCTACTGCAACATCTTTTCCGTTACCTCTCTGGTAGGCATGTTTAGCTTCTTTTTGCCTCTTGTGGTTAGGATCACTATTCTATTCATTGGATGCTTCAGAAATATTCATAGTAGTTTGAAATGTTTCATCCAAAGAGTCCCATAATTTATCAACCTTTGCCAAAATGTTAGAAATATATTTTTGGATTGGTAAGGTTTTCCTATTCACTAATTCATCGAGTGGTAACTTCTCCTCATCATAGAATTGAACCTCCCTTTTCCTTATGGAAGGGTTCCTATTATACTCTTATGCACTTTCCATTTTTTACAACTCATCTTCTTCTTTTGCTAACTACTCTATTAGCCTTTGTATCTAATAAGCTCTTAGTTTGAATAGTCTCCCTTGGGTATAAGCCCCAAGAGTTCTTCTAGTTTCTACTTTGAGCCCATCTATGATGTGGCGAAGTTATTCCCTTTGAGAAAAATCATGGCTAGGGAATTGATGTAAGAGAGAATAATACCTATCCATGGTAGCATCCAAGGGTTCATGTGTTTCCTATTTCTAGCCTTTTATTTTCCTCCTTAGATTAGACACTTTGGAGTACATTTGGTATTCATCATTGAATAGCTCAAGCATTGTACTCCATAGGTGAATAGATACTAGCTCTAAGGACTAGTACTAGCTTTCTACTTCCTTAATGAGTGTCTTGGAGAAGATCTTGAGTTTCTACTAATCATTTTCAATGTTCTACAAGCACAAGCATCATGAAAAGCTTATAGAGGTGTCTGTGGATGAGAGTTATATCCCTCCTCAAATCTTAAGATATTGTTCATGTTCAAATACTTGATTCGACTATTTTTCACATGTCTAGTTGGAATCTTAACTACCTTTGTAATGTTAATCATGCTTTAAGTCACCAAAAAAGGCTCATCATCATCATGATTTCATTGTTGCTGATGATGTCCTCTATTACCCCTTCATTCATTATGGGCTTGGTGATCAATATTGTTGTCCTGTTGAGCACCTCCATCATGGTTATTCCTTCTATAGTGTCTTTCAAAATCAGAAGAAGAGGAAGAAAAGGATGTAGATGAAGAGGACAAAGAGGGAGAAGGATTTCTACCACCATGATATCTTCCAACTTTCCTTCAGTTTTCATGGCCATAGTCATCATATTTCTTATTATCTTGATGCTTATTTGATCACTTTCCTTGATTGCCATCTTTTCCTAAACCTAGATTGTTGATTGTAGACCATAGGTTCAGGGCCACACCCCCATGATCAATAACAAGGGGTGGAGAATTTTCATGTTGAGAGGCCTCAGAGGGAGGATCCTCATTGTTGTCTTGGTTCAATAGGAATAATGGATTAGCAAACTATTTTCCCTTCATGGATTCATGATGCTTCTCTTGGTGTTGATCTTGCTTGCATTGTGTTTTAGTGGGATAGTAGTCCTGGTAGTTGTATTCATGCATAACATACTCTTCTTGAAGATCATGGATGCCTAACTTTTTAAGATTTCAAAGCAACATCATGGGCATAGATCATTTGAGGGGCGTTACGATGTTTCCCTCCATATCACACCATTGTAGTTGCTCATCTTGATGTAGGAGGAAGGTGAAGTCAGGCACGTAATCATCTGGATGAGCATATATCACTTTGCACTCCTATGGAACTAATAGTTTAACATCTTCATGCCTATGAGAAGAAGAAGACATTTTGTAAACAAATAAAATATTAGTCTGCTTTTGTAATTATATGTCATGTGAGAGTGATATTAACCTTGGGTTTGTCCAATGATACTAATAATATTCACTAATCCTAGATAGTGCACACTTTGACAAACAGAGTCATTGGCAATGATGCCAATGATGATTAGTGAAGGTACCCCTACGTCCAATGATATGAATCATAAAGTGTTCATGCAAAATCTAGCCAAATTTTGTAGACTCTATAGTTTTTGGTACACTAGTCTTTTAGGAAGTAAACCTTGCCCTAAGGTTATTGGTTGTCTTTCCAATTACACTTGTGATGATCATGGTATGGTTAAGTGTAATTGAGGCATATGATTTTTACTGTTTTGTGGTTTATCTTCTTTGATGCTTAAAGTAGAGAGATGAAGTAATTTAACCACTAATTTAGTCCAACTAACTAACTAATCTCTAACTAGTACTAATGTAAGCATCCAGTCCCACTTTTTGCACACGTCTTGAACCCAAGTATCCATTGCTAGGTTACCAAGCACTATGTTATTAGACACACCAAGCAATAATGCTACTAGGATTACCAAACGAATACATGTTTATGCTTAAAATGGTTGTATGTATGTATTTAATCTATTTAGCTTAATTAATTAACTAATCGCTTAAGGTCTAATTTAGCTTAATTTAACTTAATTAATGAAATAAATAAATGCATAAATAAATCATTAATATATTCTAAGTGCTACAAGGTTTTATTAAAAGGCTCATCTTTATTGTCGTACACACTAGTGTGGTTTAGGTACAATAGTTCTCAAATAAAGATCCCTCAACTTTTTGACACTTGTTGCAGCCACTCAAAGTGATATTCTAACTTTCAAATGGACAAACTACAAGAGCTTTGCTACTACTATGATGTGAATTCCCATAAACATGGCTGGGAGCTTGTATTTATAGTTTTTGCTACAATACTACATTGACAGGGCCTCATAGACATAGCAAACGCTACGTCAACGTGGCCCCATTGACAAGGCAACACCATGTAAACAAGGCCTCATCAAGAAGGGACTATTAATGTGACACTTTGATGCTCATCATGCATCATAAAAAGGAGCTCTTCTAGAAGATCCTTGTTATGATCTCTTACTAATTGTCTACCAAAGGAGCTATTTTGATGTACAAGCTTTAGAGTTCTTGATGAATTGTGTTTATCCCCATTTTATCAAGCTATTTTTGGGAGTTTTCCCATCAAGATTCAACCAAAAAGTCATCAATAAAATAAGATAAAAATATTATGAATGTAATGCCTAAAACGCTTGGTTGTAGAGAACTAAAAATTATAGAATGAAATAGCTTACTCTTTGATCCTATAGGCCTCAAGAAAAGGATTTGAAGCATCCAGGATGATCTTGTCAATCATCCATGGACTTATGTTTTGTAAAAAAATTTAGTTAAATAAATTGTAAATGCAGATCTAGAAATAAAGAAACTAAAAATAAATTTGCATTGAACAAATGAACTATAATTTTTATTAAAATAATAAAATCCTTTGCAAGAACAAAGTTTAGATAAGTACAAATTTGTGTACTTTGGATAAAAAAAGAACCAAATGGAGGATGCTTGAAGTCTAGTGCTATTGGCAAGATGTGTTTTGCAATTAGCTTTGCTCTCTAGAAATTCTAAGTTTTTTTTTTCTTTTAAAGCTCATTGTTAGTTTCTCTGGTATTGAGATCTACATTGTGGATGGTAGAATGGTTGTAGAATCTTGATAGATTTGCACTATACTAAAGGTCTTAATGTTAAGACAAATTTTAAAATGCTTAAAAGTCCCTTCAATGTGATCAACTTCAATTCAAATAGGTCATTTGGTGACTGATTTATTATTGCAAATGTTTGCCATGATTGCTAACAGATTAC
Source organism: Gnetum montanum (assembly GCA_015680685.1). Classification (NCBI taxonomy): domain Eukaryota; kingdom Viridiplantae; phylum Streptophyta; class Gnetopsida; order Gnetales; family Gnetaceae; genus Gnetum; species Gnetum montanum. The sequence continues at coordinate 282,641 of MNCI01010386.1, forward strand.
TACAAATTTCTAGTATGTGTAGATCATCCTTAGGTAGTGTATTTGTTCAATTTAGAAACTTTTCATGCTTTTAATGCTAGCTTCATTATTTCCCAATGTAAAAATTCAAAGCCCAAAGTTATGCACTAGCTTTGTAGGCTTCCCAACATAAAAATTCAAGGCTAGCATAAAACAACAAAGCCCAACTTTATACGCTAATTTTGTAGGTTGCTCCAGTGTATAAACTATCATGGGTATCATTGAAACTAAGAAATACCCAAATTTGATGATTTTCAAGGCATTTTTAGCCTTCACAAGCCTAGGTATATGTAAAATATAGCTTTTCCTACCTGGAAGGTAAAGAATTCACAACTTATGAAGCATTTTTTAGCTTCTATAAGTGAAGAAGTGTGAGATTGCAACCTATGAACTACACATTGCACATTTAAAATTGAAAATTCTACCTTAAATTCTAGTGGTGAAGGTTGGAATTCCAGGTGTTGGGAAAGATAAAGCAATTGTGTTTGCCATTATTTGTTCACTAAATTATAATGAATTTTGGTCATGGAATTCAACATAGATTTTTTTTTGTGGTGTTTTATTGGCCACTCTTTGTTGATGTTTTTAGGATTAACCTATGAAACATTGACAAAGAATGCAAAAAATCACTAGAGTTTCATCACTAATATTTCCTCTTTATGCTTGATTTTGTAGTTGCTTAACAATGCCAAAGAGTACTTGCGACGATGAGATAAGATTATGATGGAATGATGTAGGTTTGAGAAGGGATAAAGGCTATATTTGGCTACAAGGAAATGGTCAAGGGGATTAATAAATAATTTCAAATGTTAACATCATGTTTACAATATGGTAGTGACATGCTTGCTAATCAATGTAGTCTTCATGCTTCATGTTTTGAAGTGCTAGTCACTTAATAATGTTTTTAAGGAACCAACACTTCACTCTAAGGCTTCTTTAGCCATTAGACTCCTCTATTAGCTTACTTGAAGCTATTGATCTTACTTATGAGCTTCGTTAGCCTTTTGGCTCCTTGGCAATTTGTTTCCTCATTTTTCCTTTTTTTCTAAGGGTGAAATATTTATTGGGTTTCATTGCCAAGGCCAAACTTAGTTTGGTTTTCTAATTGAATGAGATGTGTTACTTGCAAGGAACTTGATGGTGGAACATGATGAAGGGGATGTCACATGGACACAATGCATGAATGTTGAACATAGGTTTTTAATGTTATTAGGGATAAGAAAGGTTGTAATTAGGATGTGGGATTGTATCTCAAAAGGGTTAATGTAAGTGACATGAGATAAGAACTATTGACATAATAGGACAAGATTACCAAATCTCATGCATCAAGATCACACAGTAACTTACTACCATGTTGAGTTGCATCTTTGTGATGACTTTCAAGCTTCATTCTACAAGTAAAACTCCAAGAGGGTAATAAAAAAGACTGATGAGAGTAGTTACTATAATTATTAGAGTGGTTACTCTAGCAATTATTTTAATTATTAGAGTGGTTACTCTAATTATTCGAGTAGTTACTCCCAAGCCTATAAATACAGTGCCCATGCACACAATTGTAAGGAAGTCTTTTAGTAGTTAAGTAGCAAAACTCTTGTAGTTTGTTTGAAAGTTAGAGAATTTTTCAAGTGCCCACAGTAGGAGGTCTAAGTGTGGATGGATCTTTATTCAAGCATTATGTACCTAAGCACACCTTGTGTATGGCAATAAAGACAAACTCTTTGATTCATCCTTGTAGCACTTGAGATTTTTTTCTTATGCATTTATTTTATNTAGTTAGAACTTAGTTAATGAGTATTTAAGTTAAATTAGTCACTTAGTTACCTCTCTCCTTCCCTACTAGTGCAAGACATAAAAACATAAAAGCTATAAAAATTTTGTGCCTCAAGCTTACATAACCATACAATCGTGACATACAGGTAAGCTTGGGAAGACAACGATCAACCAACCTATCCTTGTTCCACAAGGATGCATAAGCACTTAGTCCTTGGAATTCAACTAGATCGTGCGTGAAATGCTCATATTCATATGGTTGGGCATAGGGATACCTCACCGCTCATCATTGGCATCATTGCTAGGGACTTAGTTGTTTGTGCACTAATTAGAACTTAGGAAATCATTCATATCGTTGGAACAAACCCTTAGGGTTGATTGAGAAAATAATAAATAATAATACATTACACATTGAATAGAAAATTATGTCTCCTTCTTCGTACGAAAGCACCTCACTGCCTAGGTCTAAAACAGGCAATAATCGACGATGTAATACATTTGACATTGATTTTGCAGTCCCTCAACAAGTTTGAGTTGTATATATTCATCCCGATGAGTATATACCAAACTTCATCTTTATCCTCCATTAAGATGAAAAACTATGTTGGCAAGACTTAGAAGGTAACATAGTGTTACCTCCTGATCCTTCAATCCCAAGAATGCTTCTGCATGCCCTCACATGAATTGGCATGTTGCACTTACATGCAGAATACATTATGCAAGACCATGACTCAAGAGAATACCATCCCACAGAGGCACAACATCAAATGGATTTGCAATAGGAGAAACATCATAAGTCTTTGAAGGATAAGTGGTTGCAGGATGTCCCACATGTCTTAAGCGAAAATGAGGGTGGTGAACCTACCTCAGGCAGTCACCCACACAATGATGTTCCTCCCCTTGACTTTGGCCAAGGGGTTGTGTATCAGAACCTTCATTCCACTATTCATAGCCCAGGTTCTAATACCCACGGGCACAAAGGATCTGAAAAAGAGACATAGATACATGATAAAGATGGACATTCTGATCACAATCATGATCGATGTCGAGATTGCTGAAAAGAATGTGGCAACCACTATCATGGTGATGGTTCTCCTTCTTCTTCACCTTCATCATCTCCTTCATCCTCTCCTTCAGTGTCCAGATGTAGTCATAAAGAAAAAGACCATGGGGATAAAGGTAGGCAAAGTGGAATTCATAGACAAAAAAACCAGGAAAGGGAATGAGGGCACTCTAGAGAGTCACAACATAGAAGAAGGGACAGTAGGGAACAACGTAGGCATCATAGACACCATGGACGAGATGATCATGATGAATCCCTAATTAATACTCAAGGTATGTTGGACATAACTGAGGTTGTTAGAATTTCAAAAAGGCACCAAAAATATAGTATGATCAAGAGATTAGATATGAAAAATATCCCATGATTTGAAGGGGGATACAACGTTGATCCTCAGAATGACTTACAAGCATTCCATGATGTCTGTGCCTTACAAAATGTAGAGAATGAATGACAAAAAATTAAGTTGTTTTCATGGACAGTAGTTAAAGAAGTGAAAAGCTGGTACTGGTCTTTAGAATCAAAATCCATTCATAGGTGGAGTACTATGTTAGAAATATTTAATACCAAATGTACTCCCAAGTGTCTAACTTGCAAAAGAAAATCCAAGGCTGGAAACAAGGAGGACATGAACCCTTGGATGTTTCCATGGGCTGATATTATGCACTATTACACCATTTTCCTAGCCATGGTTATTTGTAAAGGGATCAACTACACCATCTCATGGATGGGCTTAGGCATGAAACAAGAAGAACCCTTGGGAATTATGCACAAGGAAGAATATCCGAGCTTAGGTCCCATCAAATTCAAAGACTATTGGAGCAAGTTGCTAAGAAGGTGAGCTATGGAAGAGAGAAAGTGCAGAAGAGTATAACTGAGATCCTTCCCTTTAGAAGAGAGGAGTAAGATTTTGTGAGGATAAAGAAGAGTCACCACTCGAAGAGATGGTGAATAGGAGAACTCTGCCTATCCAAAAGTTGACATCAGAAGTATCAAAAAAGGTATACCAAATGTGGGATTCCATAGATAATAGATTTCAATTTGTTCTTAAAATAGTAGAGGAGTCTAGAGAGAAAGATAGTGATTGTGAAAAAAGAAAAAAGAAAGAAGCTGAACATGCACGTAGAAAGGGTAAGGGAAAAGTTGCCATTATTGAAGAGGTTATGGAGTTGGAAATAGACAATGATAGTGGATATGAAATATGTCAATATGACCATCCTAAGGGATGTTGCCCTATAATCTCACATCTACAAGAGTTCAAGGTGTATGCACTTAACCCATGATTAAACAACCGGCAAGCACCTCGAAGGTTACCTTACCCCCAAGGTAACCCAAGACAGTTCCACCAATGTATTATCCAAGTGGAACTCCACCACAACTGATTGAGTAATATCAATAGTGGTAGCACCCACAATCATGGGGAATGCCACCACAAAGGCAACAGTATCCTTATTGGCAACCTGATCCATATGGATATTACATGCAGCAGCCAATCTCCCCATGTCACTCTACTGGTCATATCACTCCTCAACCTCACTACCAAGTCCACAAGTATATTGGGACTCCCTCTTATAGGGGTGATATTCTACAATCATATCATCCTTCTCATCTGACCATATCTCTTCCACCAATAGCTCCACTACCACTTGCTCCAGCTATGTAGGGTGAAATCCCTACCCAGCTGCAACAACATAATGCCACAAGGGCTGTTAACTCTTAACCTACTATTGGTTCTAACAACCACATGAAGAAAAGACCTTTCTTTAGAACCAATAGACCAACCAAGCCCTTACAATCATAAGCGGCTGATTCCTTAGATGCCTCAGTATCAATCAAAACTTCGGAGCCTCCTTCAACTCAACCACCACACTCAATGCATACAGTCATGCTAACACATGCTATCACCAATTGGATAAAAGCTAGCCACCTTCCCAGGAAATAATTCTCTAATCCTGGGAGTCCTCTGATATACCTACAAATCACTAGAAATACATCATGTAAGGCTCTTTTGGATTCAGGTTCCGGTGTCAACTTGATTTCTCAAGAAATGTACAAGGCTTGGAACCTTACTCCATTGAAAAAGAGCAACATCCATCTAGAGTTGGTCAACCAGTCCATCACTATCCAATTGGGACTGATGTAAGACATTGTTAACACTGTTTGTGGGTGGTCATACCTAGCTGACTTTCTAGTGATTCATGTGAACAACAGTAAGGGGGACTTCCCAATCATAATGGGAAGATCATGGCTAAGCACCATCGATGCATGCCTAGGAATCTAAGATCTTTCCCTAGAAATATCAAAGGAAAATACATTTAGAAAGATCTAGAAGAAGAAATTTCCATGCATCGTATATAGTGACATAGGGTGTAATTGCTTGCAGAGGTCATAGTTTATGCAAAGTTTAACATTGCCTACATGCAATCAATGTGCACAAGTGATCAACATACAAAGATGCCTGTATGCAGTAGCCACACAATAGGAAGGCACCTAGTGGTTGACAGCTGATTCAGAAAGCAATTCACTCATACGCATGGAACCAACTGATGGTTTGACTTCCACTTACATTGATAGCATAACGCATTAGAGAAAGTCCACCACCAACTTCCAAGTCTTAACCTTGAAAATGTCAACTAGGGGAAGTTGGAAATCCTTGAGAAATTTAAGCAGGAGCCCCTTGAGCTGAAGCCATTGCCCACTAGTATGGAATACACATTCCTTAAAAATAGAAAACTGGTAATTATCAACGCTAAGCTTTCTTCTCAATAGAAAGAAGAACTGCTGAATGTAATATAGATGGTGAAAAGCCTTCACTTGGTTATATCCCAAATTAACTAGAATAGATCCTAGGATATGCCAACATAGGATTTACACCGAGCCCTCTATGAAGCCTCGAAGACAACCACAGAGGAGTTTAAACCCAAAGCTAAAGTAAGTAGTCAAGGAAGAAATCAAACAGCTTCTCAAGGCTGGGTTCATATACCCCATTGTTGATAGCGAATGGGTTAGACCCTTAGTTATTCTGCCTAAAAAGGGAGGCAAATGTAGGGTGTGCATAGATTTCAGGCTACTGAATATGGAAACATTCAAAGATTACTTTCCATTTCCATTTATTGACCAAGTCTTAGACACCGTCATAGGGCATTGCTACTACATTTTTCTGGATGGATATAATGAATATAATCAAATACAAATAACCCCAAAAGACCAAGCAAAGACTACATTCACTAGTCCTTGGGGAATATTTGCATTCAAATAGATACTGTTTGGCTTGTGTAATGCCCTTACAACATTTCAATTACTAGTTCTAAGCATCTTCCAACAGCAGATAGGAAATGGTGTAGAAGTCTTTATGGATGATTTCTCTACCTATGGAGCAAACTTTGATCAAGCCTTGGACTAGTTAGAGCAATTGTTAAAAAGATGTGTAGAAACCAATTTGAGGCTCAACTGGTAGAAAATCCATTTGATGATCCAAGAGGGCATAGTACTAGTGCACAAAATCTCACACATAGGGATAGAGGTAGACCCCAAGAAAATCAAAGTTATCCAAGGAATTACCCATCAACTGGAAACTATCAAATATATTTGGTCATTCCTTGGACATATCAGCTACTATAGGAGATTTATTGAGAACTTTTCAAAGGTTGCCAAACCATTGGTGGAATTAACAAAAAAGGATGTACCTTTTGAGTGGACCATGGAATGCAAATTAGCTTTTCAAACTCTGAAAAAGGAGCTATTAGAAACACCCATTCTACAAGTTCTTGACTGGTCCAAACCATTTCATATCATGACTGATGCATCCAACTATGCCTTAGGAGCTGTACTTACATAGTTAGATAACCAGAAGCATCCTTATTACATCCACTGTGCAAGTAGAAGTATTGTTGGTGCACAACTTAACTATACTACCATAGAGAAAGAATTAATGATTGTAGTGTTTGCACTAGAAAATTTTAGACACTATGTATTGGGATATAATGTATATATACATACAAATCATAGTTCAATAAGGTTCCTCATGAATAAGCCAATGGTAAGCCCTCGTATCATATGATGGCTTGTAATCTTACAAGAGTTTGATCTTACAATGATTCATTGTAAAGGTACCAAGAACATAGTTGTTGATCATTTATCTTGGTTGTCATGGGACAACAAAGAGGACGAGTATCCAATTTCTAATCATTTTCTTGATGAATTCCTCTTTTCTGGTGTAGTGAATAATCAATCACCTATAGAGGCAAAATGATACAGTAGCATTCTTATTTATGTCCTTACCCAACAAATACCACAAGACTTAAACCTTAAGAAGAAACAACAGTTTCTTTACCAAGCCAAGTACTTTATGGAAATCAATGGGAAAATTTATAAAGTGTGTTCCGATGGCTTGGTTCGATGGTGTGTTCCCAATATAGATCAACTATGAGTTCTCCAAGATGCTCATGAGGGTCCTTGTGGGGGTCATTACGTTGGGAAATGAACGACCATCAAGATCTTTCTTGCAGGATATTATTGGCCTACATTATTTTAGGATGCCCATCAATTCTTCTAATCTTGTGAGCACTGTCAACATGATGGGGGAATGACTGCTAGAATAGAGGATCCACAACAATGGATCCAACCATTAGGACCCTTCGACATTTGGAGAATTAATTTTATGGGGCTAATTACACCAATGTCCAATGGAAAAGTCTATATCATTATTGTTGTTGATTACCTAACTAAATGGATAGAAGCAGCTGCTATTAAGGATTGTACATCATCTACAGCTACATAATTTGTTCAACAAAAAATTATAAATAGGTTTGGTGTGCCTCGTGCACTTATTTCAGACAATGGTACCCACTTCATAGGTGCAACTTTTTGAAAATTAATGTAACACCTAGGGGTTGAGCATAAATTGACTACACCATACCACCCCCAAGAGAACAGTCAAGTAGAAGTCACCAACAGGGAGATTACGAAGATATTGATAAGAACTATTGGGAAGTTTAGGCAAGACTGGAGCACTAAACTGAATGATGCTCTTTGGTCATACCACTCCACATGGAAACTCCCTACAGGCTACTCTCCCTATGAGTTAGTGTATGATAAATTACCAATGCTTTGCATTTAAATTGAGCTCCATACACTATCCATGGCATGTGACCTCGACCTTGACCTTGATCTAGCATAGAAACAATAGTTAGTTACCCTTAACTTGCTAGATGAAAATGAACTAGTTGCCCTATCATCTAACGAGTTGCACAAGGCACTCAATAAACAATGTCATGACCTAAGAATTAGGAAAGTTAAATATCAACTGGGAGATAAGGTTATCTACTAGAATCCCACACATGTGCCACAATGTACTAAATTTCAAACATTGTGGGAAGGACCTTATATTATTTATGTAAATTTTCCTTTAGGGTTCATGACAATATACAAACTTGAGAGCCCATACAAAAAACTTTTGGTCAACGTACAAGAAGCCAAACCTTTCCATGAGCTTAGGATAGCTAGTACACATGCTACCTCTATTGATGGACAACCTTGCTCACTATTTCAGATCTTCTCCTTCCAACTCAGTCATGGGGAGATGGCCACCTATGCTAACCATTTTAGGCCCTCAGTTCTTTTTGAATTTTTGTTTTACACATTTTCCAACTTTTGTTATTTTTTTTACACCATTGTTCATGTTTTTACTATTTCTTTGTTTGCTTGATTTACTTTTATTTGTCATCCAATAAGTGCTCATGATGGTGGATTGCATTATATCATATTGATTGCTAATGTTTGGTTATTACCTTTGAATTATGATGTTGATATTAAGGTATGGTTCTTTTGGTAAAACAGGCAATGAGTCCACACCATCGACTCATCCATACAACTCTATGGTCTCCTTTGGCTTGGAACTATACAGTTCCCTTTTTCTAAGTAAATTTATTAATGAATTGGTGGATGGGTACTTTTTAAACCAAGGAAAGACTCAAAGAATGAAAAGGGTGTGACTTCAAGGGGATTCGATGCATTTGTGCTGACCATTCTCTTGGGTGTTTGGATGCTTGTTTCTTTGGTTTTCTGTCATTTTGACATTGTTCAAAAATTAAGAAGCCGAGTGAATAAAAATAAGTCTTTGCATGGTGTGGTTCTCACACAAATAAAAGAGAGAAAAGAAAGGATAAAAGTGAGAATTCAAAGCACACCCCTTAGATATAATAAAGCAATATGGGCTACAAGCACTAGTTATGAAATTGGAAAGACATGTTACCCATGCCTAAAGGTTCCCTCTAACTAAGGCCCTTTCTCACTTCCTGCTTCTCCATCTTGCTCTCCTCGAGATGGTGGTCACTCTTTGTGAAGGAATTCTTGTTGCCTCAAGAGGATGGATTGGCCAAGTGTATTGATGCAAGGTCACTAAATGTGATTGGTTTGAGTCTAGATTTGGGATGATTTCTACTCAGTTATCTTAACCATGAAATACACAAGGGGCTTTACATAACCTTGTGCTTGGGATTCCATTCCATTCTCTCCTCTCCATATTTGTTCCCATTTTCCACCTCATTGTCGATTTTATCATTAGTTTGTTATGGGTTGATGCATTATTTTTCTTTGTTGAATTTTTGTGGATAAGTTTTTAACTCTTATTTCCAAATGACATTTCTAGAGGCTACAGACTCTTTCGTTTGTGGGTTTGTTAGGGCATAAAAGGCATGATCTTGCTTTGGGGAGGAACCATTGGCATTTATTTTTGGTGCAATTGTTAAGTTCTTTTCCTTAAACATTTTCTACAATCAATCATCTCTTGTTTCATCCCCATCCATGACATCCATTTTATTGGCGTTGTCATTGTTATTTTTTCCCATCTTTCTTGTTCCTCATATTTTTATATCTTATAGCTATTAGAGGTTCACTCTTAGTCATGGGGGCCTTGACAAAAATTTTTCAATTTTCTCCATTTTACTATTCACCTAACCCCTACACCTTGGGTAGTCACATGTGATAAATCTTCAAACTAGTTTATGCCATAACCACAACTTAGCCAATGTGCTTCATATCGAGGCAAGGTATCAACTGCATTATGGTTTATCTATCCTTGCTCATACTGTGTTGTGTGTGTAGATGGCAAACATACAAATAATAGACTGAGCTTGGAGGAAGCACTCAGGATGGACCAGAAATGGAGCATTTACGAAAGGAGCAAGTTTGGTGGCATGTCTATGGATAAATAATGGAAGGTGCAATCTTAGCATTGGTGGCAACACACTTCATTTTCTCTCTCTCTCTCTCTTTCTCTACAATCTATGAAATAAAGGCTTGGATGTCATTTATGTATGAGTGTTCACCACAATGGTCATGAACACTAATGTTGTAATATGATTATTAATCCATTCATTGGGCACGTTGAGTCTATCATCCCATTCCACTATCAAGTCAGTTATCAGTTAGTCAATAATCCCATACCTTCCCAATATTTTGTAAAGAACTTGTTTCTTCTCTTCTATAATTGAGGATGAGTTTTCATTTAGTCATGGGGGTATGATGAGATCAGTTACTCTAATTATTAGAGTGGTTACTCTAGTAGTTATTCTAATTATTAGAGTGGTTACTCTAGTAGTTACTTTAGCAGTTATTGTAATTATTAGAGTGGTTACTCTAATTATTAGAGTAGTTGCTCCCAAGCCTATAAATACAGTGCCCAGGCACAGAATTGTAAGGAATTCTTTTTGAGTAGTTAGATTATTTTCCAAGTATCCATATTAGGAGGTCTAAGTGTGGATGGATCTTTATTTGAGCATTGTGTACTTGAGCACACCTTGTCTATGGAAATAAAGATGAGCTCTTTGATTCATCCTTGCAGCAGTTGAGATTTTTTTTCTTACACATTTCTTTCATTTTATTTACTTATGTATTTATTTTATTTTATTTTATTTTATGCACTTTACATTTATGTTATTATCACAATAATTCATTTTGATCAATTAAGCAAATCATTAAATTACACAAGCACGTCCACTTCAAACATGCATGTAATGCTTGGTAAGCCAGTAACGATTAGCGTTTGGTAATCCCAGTAGTGTTGCACTGGTTCAAGATGTGTACGACATGTTGGAATAGATGCTAGTGTTAGGATTAGTTAGAACTTAGTTAATGAGTAGTTAAGTTAAATTAGTCACTTAGTTACCTCTCTCCTTCCCTACTAGCATAGGACATAAAAACATAAAAGCTATAAAAATCATGTGCCTCAAGCTTACTTAACCATACAATCGTGACATATAGGTAAGCTTAGGAAGACAACAATCAACCAACCCATCCTTGTTCCGCAAGGGTGCATAAGCACTTGGTCCTTGGAATTCAACCAGATCATGCGTGAAATGCTCGTATTCATATGGTTGGCCGTAGGGGTACCTTGCTGCTCATCAAAGACAAAGCATACATGTAGTTACAAGACATTACATACGACTACGTGAGACAACTAGCAAACTACAGGCCATTATAGGCTACTATAAGTACATCATTAACAAATCTATATCACATGTTATAGATTATACAAAGTTTGAATTTCATTTATCATGCTAAAGAGAGAGAGAGTGAGAGAGAGAGAGAGAGAGAGAGATCATTTAGGTTCACTTGTTATATGTTGTAAAGATCATTGACCTTGATTGTTAATCCATACTTGTAAAGAAAAGGCTATAGCAAAACATGTTAGATGTAATAAGGTTTAAGATAGGAATGGTTGACCAAATTGACCAATTCATTTCCATTCATGTCTACCAATCTGAATGCTCCATTTCCATAGGCTTTTGTGATTAAGAAAGGTCCTTTCCAATTGGCTAAGAATTTGTACGCATGTTCATGAATGGTCTTGCAGATCAAGTCTCCTTCCTTGATCATTTGTTTGTTTAGATCATGATGATGATATTGCTTCTACCTATCTTGGTATCATTTGATGTGAACAAGCATTTGTATTCATTGCTCTTCTAGCAAATCTAGATCAATAGTACACAGCTTCTTGTTCTACTCATCATTGATAAAGTCAAATAGAGCTACTCTTAGATATGGAACCTATAATTCAAGGGAAAAAAATTTAGATCCATAAATAAGGCTATATAGGATGACACCAAGTGTAGTTCAAAAGGTAGTTTGATAGTTACAAATTGCATAAACAAGCTACCCATGCCATTTATGTCTACTATTGTTCATCATCATTTTAAGCAAGTTTATGATGACCTTGTTGCTAGCTTCATCTTGTATATTAGCTTGAGGATAGTATGGTAATGAAAATGAATTCTTAATGCTTAGTTTTTGACAAAAGTCTTGCATTTTTTTGCTATTTACCTATGGGCCATTATCTATAACTATAGTTAATGGTATGCCAAAATAGGCTACTATGTTATCTAGTATGAATTTAGAGACTAGTTGAGATGTTTTCTTCCTCAAAGACGTAGCATCAACCCACTTTGTAAAATATTTAGTTGTGATGATGATAAAGCTATGCTTGAAGGAAGACTTAGGCATTATGGGTCTAATAATGTCAATTCCCCATTATTGAAATGGCTAGGTTATCTAAGTAGTGTGTAACTTGGTTGCATGAGTATTAAGTTGCTATGCCATTGACATGTATCACAAGTTTTAACCTTCTGTAGGTAGTCACTTTCCATATAGGGCTAATAATATCCCAATTGTCTAAACTTTGGTGTCATGGCTCTAGGTCCTATATGTCCCTCACATACACCTTCATGGACTTTCTCAAGGATTATGTGAGCTTTGATTTTTCCCAGGTACACTAACAAAATGCCATCATAGAGCCTTCAACATAAGGTGTTATTACCTACAATGATATACTCTTTTGATCTTTTATGTACAACATCCTTTTGAGAAGTATCGAGGTTCTATGGAGGCTTAGCATGCATTAGGTAAAACTTGATATTGTCATACCACTCCTTTTAAGGGGCATTATCAATGGTGGCTATAGAGTTGCCTTCAATGTTTTGCATGATGGAAAGAGCATAGTTCTTCTTTAAAAAGGTTAACTTGCTAAACAGATCTAGCATCACACTTAGGGCTGAGGTTGTAATGGCATCAACTAAGGTGTTCTTAGTTTAGAGTATATGTTGAGTACCAACATTTATAAATTGTTGTATGACTTTCTTAGCTAAGTCACAATAAGGTTGTAAATGTTTGGATTTACATGCATAAACCTTTGTTACTTGGTTAACCACAAGTTGTGAATCACCTTTTACCATCAGACATTTGATTCCTTGATCACAAGCTACCATCATTTCTTTGATTAATCTTTCATACTCCACCACATTATTGGTACATGAAAATTGAAAATGGTAAGTGAAATGTTGGATTACACTAGAAGGTGATGTTGGAATGGTAGCAGCACTAGCTCCATGGGTAGTTGAAGATTTTTCAAAGTAAATGATATCCTTGTAACCTTCAAGTACCTCATTAACAATGTTAACATACTCATCAGGGAATTTAGGGTCTATGGCTACATCGTCTTCAACTAGGAAAATTGTGAGTTGTGTAGTTATAGCTTAAACTTTGGTCAAGGCTTGGAAGATATACTATAGGTCAAACTCAACTGTTATGACCTTCCACTATGCTATTCAGCTACTTTCATAGATGTTGGTTATTATGACTCTTAACATATTATCTTTTCATATAATGTTTACGTGGCTCCTAAAGAGGTAGTGTCTCCACTTCTTCAAAGAGAAGACTAGGGCTAGATAATACTTCTCAACCTCTGTGTATCAAGTCTCATAAGCTATTCATTCATCACTCAAGTAGTACATGGTTAACTCTGCTCCATCATCTCATTTTTAACAAAGTAGAAAGGCCATGGGCATCTTAGAGATAGCAAGGTAGATGTAGAAAGATTTATCCTTTTATGGTAGATACACCATGGGTATTTGAGCCAACTCTTGCTTAATATTATCAAAGGCTTCTTGGCATTGGGAAATCCACTCATAGTGAACTTCTTTTTTCATAAAGTATTGCATGTGTTGTAGCTTATCCATAAGCTTTGAGATGAACCTACAGACAAATTGCAATCTACTTTGTAATCCCTAAATATTCTTAAGGTTATTAAGCACTACCAAATTAGTTATGACCTTAACCTTATCAAGATTGACATGTATCCCTACTTTAGACAATATAAATCCAAGCATCTTACCACTTTTAATGTCAAAGACACACTTCTTAGGATTGAGTATAAGTTCATATTTGAGGCATCATTTAAGTACTAAATCAAGGTCATGTGCATGATCATTGGCCACTTTGGATTTGAATGCTATGTAATCCATGTAATCATTGAGTAACCCTAGCATGTAGTCACTAAATATGTAGATCATAGCTTGTTGATAGGTTGCACCCACATTCTTTAGAAAAAATGACATCATTATATAATAATAGAAGGTTCCCCAAGGGATCATGAAGGTCATGCAAAGTTGATGCTCTGGGTTAATCCTAACTTGGCTATATCTTGAGAATTCATCCATAAAGGACAAGGCATATTTGACCATAGTATCAATGAGTTGTTCAATACTAGGTAAAAGGAAATCATATTTAATAGCTTCTTTATTTATATCTTTGAATTCAATGCAAATACATATACTCCCATTTTTCTTAGGAACTACCACTATGTTGGATACCCAATTAGAATAATCGATAGCTTAGATGAAACCAACTTGATAAATTTTCATGATCACATCACGAATTTCCATTGCTAGATTTGATCTAATTTTGTAAACCTTTTACTTAACTACTTTAATATGAGGGTTAATTATAATATTTTGTTGCACTAGACATGATCAAGACCTGGCATATCTTCATATGACTAGGAAAAGATCTTAATGTTATCTTAAAGAACCTTGGTGATCTCTTGAGCCTATTGCAGTCCAAGTGAGGAACTTACTTTTAGTGTTTTCTTCTCACCATTATGTGTTGTGACTAGAAACTAGCTAGAGCATCTTTAGTAATGTCACCAATCTCGAGATAAAGAATTTTAACTAGGTTCTTAGGCCATTTGAGAGGCTTTTCTATAGAGGCTATGTGGTCAACCAAACTCTCAGGCTCAAGATCTAGGTAATCAAGGTCAATGAATCATTCAACAACACCATGAGCACCACTCAGGCTCAGAGGTAAGCTGAATTACTTCCAGGTATCCATACTCTAGTCTTGCACATCAACCATAAGCACATTAAGTGGTACCTATGTGAGATAATGGTTAAACAATGTAAAATAATCCAATAATGATGAGTGGCGAGGTACCCCTATACTCAACCATACGAATATGAGTGTTTCACACGTGATCTGGTCGAACTTCGTAGATAAACTAGTTGTGGTATCTAGAAAGTTATCCTTAGGTCACAATTCGTTGTCTTCCCATCTGGACTAGTGTTAACTTTTCCACGTATGGTTTAGTCTAGAATTAGGTGTATGATGTGTTCCTATACTAATGCTACTCCTAGGTATAATGGAAAATAATATTAACTAAGCTAAGAGAGAGAGAGGATGAGATAGAATCTAAGCTAGCCTAAGTGTGATAAGCATCTGTTCCTCAATCATCCGTACACATCTTGGACCTTGTGCATGACTACCACTGGGATTACCAAGAGCAGATCCTAGGTATGCTACTGGGTTACCAAGTAGTCACACTTAAATGCTTGTGATCAAGTCATACTCATTCTGCATTTAACAGGATTTTAGGGTAAGAAGATATTAACTAAGAAAGTAGTAATTAACAATTAAATAAATAATTAAGCTAAGTGAATGTTGCAATGATGAAGTAATCTTGATCTTTATTTCCAGTCATGTGCATGTCCAAGTATGTCACACTTGAATAAGGATGTCGTACAATTACAATCACCACACTACAGGCATACACTGGGAGAGAAGGGTTGAGAGAAGAACTACTTAAAACTAAACACTTAAAAAGAAATTCAAAAAACTAGGACTTAGCCTCTCTTATTAGATTTTTCTACCTCTTATTTATACATGAAGAGATAGGTTGTGATATCGCGTATGCAATATCGCGGCCAACAAAATGATAACTCATCATACCCCCATGACTGAATGCAAACTCATCCTCGAGTTACAGTGAGAAGAAGCTCCATTGATTACACAGTGGATAGGTATGGGATTATTGAATGGTAAGAATGGGTTCATGCCGCAGTGTGGAATTAGAAAAAAATTGAGACACAACACAAAGAATGCAAAAGGAAATCCTATAGCTACAAAATTGATGGAACTCATGTAGTTCCTAGTGGTGGTGTCTCCTCCATGGGTGCTTTTCCCTTGTCTCATGCTCTAGGTTTTGGGGCTTGATGGCGTTGAAGTATGGCCTAGAGTTTCTCCTTTTCAGTTCATGGGTCTTGCACTGTCCATACTAATGTTTTGATGTTTGATGGAGTTGACACTTACCATGGGTAGGGTAGTTGCAGAAACATTTAATTTTCCTTAACATACCAAGTTGTAAACACCCAGTGTTCCTCCTCGTAGGCTCTGGCTTTGTCTCTGTATTCTTGAAAATCCACAAGCCATTGAGCCAAATCTATTGCAACACCTTTTTATCCTTGGTAGCTTACTTTAACCACCTCAAGTTTAGAATTTGCAATCTCCATTTTTTGCAATATCTTCTTGGGTTCTGCAAATTCTATTTCATATTTGCTGTAGGTGGTGGCTACATGTTGCTCAAGCTCTATTCTTGGGTGTCCTACTACTAACATGGTAAGGTTGGCATACCACAGGTTTGTCAACTCCATGTATTCTATAAGAGCCTAGATCTACAGGTCTCGGTTCTTAACTTCCGCTTGGTGGGCCAATGCATATGTGTCTAGTATGACCCGCCAGTCAGTGTTGAGCATTGATAGCATTGATGTGAGCCTTGGCCATATAGATTTCCTTCTTAATGATATGTTTGTACATCCCACCTGGTCCTGGAAGTTCTTCTTTATCTTTTCATGCCATTTAGCCTCATTTTGCCACATGCTTAGTTTGATAGTTATCTTTTGGCGGATGGCATGTACCTCCTCCATTGAGAGGGTTCGATTTTCCCTAGCTAAATGGCTTATGTCTTGGTTGATCCAAATGAATTGTTCTTGCAACTGATGAAAATGTTCTTCAAGAACATTCTTTTGCTTTTCCATAGAGGTCAACCAAAGGTTTTTAGCAACAAGCTACTTGTTTTCCTCTTGTAAGGCCTTGAGTGCCTTAGTATGCACATAAGTTTGCACTTGTGCTACAGAGGCATCCTAAAAAACCTTCTCTTTTTCTTTTTCCACCTTCTTATTCTCCATTAGTATTTTGGTTAATTGCTCAGTTTTGAAATTGTCTAGCTGGTCTGTGGGAAAAAATTGCAAAAGGTCTCGTTGTGCTACTTGTAGGGCCACAAGCCTTTCTTGCAATTTTTGCATCTCTACTTCAGTGTGCTCGACCCTCATCTTTGTCAAGACCAGGTTTCCTTTGGTGGAAATGAGGTCTAATTGAATTGCCATCACATCCTGAGGGATGTTAAATAGGGATGTCATTACTTTTCTTGTTTGTAGTAATTGATCAAGTACATCCTCATGTTCTGCAGGAGTCATTGAGGTTTTGGCTAAAGTTTGAGCATCCCATGCTCATGTGAGATCTTCCGGTGGCACAACAGGTACATTAAATGATTTTTTAATGTGATCTGCAATTACTTCTATGGCTCTTGCTGCATCCTGGTGTTGCATGGCCACCACTATGGCCCCTTCACCAGTTTCTAATTGCACTTGGAAAGATGTAGCATTTTCCAAGATCTGTTGTCACCAAGTGCTCTCCTCTCCTCCTATATGGATGAATACTTTACCCTTTGCATGATCCAAAGAAATCATGGTTTGCATGACATCATCAATGACATGAAAGAGATTTGCATCACAACTTTCCCAACTGACCGTCTCAGCGATGGCCCTAAGATGGCTCATCAACGATTTGTAATCTTGCGGCGGTGGTGGTTGATCTTGGCCCATGCTAGGCCCTACTTCTTGTTGTTGGTTGGGTCTTGCAAGTTGAGTTGTAGTTGGCCTTTTTGTCTATTATTTTTCTTATTCTAGTCCCAGCATCTCACCAATGAGTTTCCTTGCAGTTGGTGGTTTTAACAATTCAGCATATGAAGCATTTTGGGCTTTTTGGATGACATCATTAGTGTATCCTCTGATACCAGCACGTTAGCATAGCTTCCTAATAAGGTAAGGGAAGGGCAACACCATCTTCCATGTCTTTCATTCTTTGAACCATCTTAGGATCTCTGTAAAGTATAGATGAGGCAGGTTAACATTATCCTTTCCCATTAATACTGCACATCCCCTTGCTGCATATGTTGAAATCCATTTTAGGCCCTTCGTGGGGAAGAGGTGATATGTTCCAATTTTGAAATAGACCCTCTCTTTCATTGTCAACTCTCCAAATGTCTTATCCTTGCCATATTCCCTTTCCAACCAAACTCGTTGTGCATCAGGGTCTGAACAGGTAGATAACTGAGCAACCTTTGGCCAAAATTGGTACATTTCCCCTAGGTACCAGGCATCACTTTTAGAGAGGATAGGCCATACGGGAGATTCTTTGATGTGGTCCCTAACAGCCTTAGGAGAAAAATCTGTAAATGGTTCAAAATTTAATTCCACAATGACCATAGTGAATGTGGACCTTTCATGGATAGCCTGAACACAATCCTAGGACAACATGAGATGTTGTCCCTGTTTAGGTGCTACAACAACTCCTCCTTCTACCTGCCTTGATTGTACAGTAGCAGGGTCTTCTTGGTGAATGCTAAATGACTGTTCCTCCTGCTCTATATGTTGTTCGGTAGGGACTTGTCCTTCACCTCTCCTAGGTTGTTTGCTTCCACCTTGAGCAGGACCTTCTTGTTATCCATGTTTCGGGGCCATCTGCAATCACACGGGGCCAATCGTTAGTAAGGTTGTTTCTGAAGTTAAATTATAACTTATTGCTTGCCTTAATTAATTTATTTTATATCCATGTGATGTTTCCTGAAAGATTATAATAGTGAGTCCTTTTTACTTAGGTGGTTTCCAAATTTAGTTTCCCAGTATACCTAAGGGGATGAAATTATTTCGACACAATTATCCTTAATGTTATAACTAATTACCCTTGACAATGTCCTTTGGGTGATGAAAAATTTCAAAAAAAGTTATGCACTTTTCGGCATGTGCCCCTCCCCCACAACTAAGTTGAACACTCTCAGTTTAAGTAGGTTTAGACGAAATGAAAATCGGAGGCCCAGCAAGCAAGATATAGGTATGAAAGCAAGGGACATGAAATCACAAGTTGTAGAGAGAAATTTGAAAAACTCCCCCACGTGAATAGTTGAAAATGATGGTAACTGGTGTGGGGGGGTCATGTATTTATAGGTTTTATGTGATGTGATATCGCGTTGGCCGTGATATCACGTATGCGATATCACAACCTATCGATGTTAAGGCGCACACACAATATACCGAATTTTGAAGATTTTTCTAAAATTAACAATGGAAATTAAGGACATGTGGGAAAGTGTTAAAGGGTTCTAGGGTGATTTAGTTAGTTTTGAAGGCACGAATAATGATATGTGGGTGGAATTGATTGCTAAGGGCTTTAGGTGGTAAGGGAGAGAAAAAGGCCATGTGATGGTTCATAGGAACATTAAAATTTGGAGGGATAGTAATAAAGGAAAGAATGTTGTGGAAAATAAGCTAAGGGTAATAGATGGTGTGTGTGAGATGCAACCAATACAAATTGTGAAAGTCATGCAAGTGGATCCTCCCCAAAGCAGGTTCCAACCTATAACGCCCTTGCGTAACCACACTTAAAAGTGTCCGTGGGCACTCGAAGGGTTAAATGTAATCTCCACTAGTTCCACAAAACACACACACGTAAATATCACTAGAATGATGTAAGAATTTTATGCTATATGAGACACGAGCTACAATAACATAGAACACGCCTCAACCAATGAGCCACATGAGTGTTTTATTCGTAGATGAGATTACTTATAAAAAGGTAAAAAGACAAAAAGACAAAAAGATATAACAAGAAATTAAAAAATGAAAAACTAGAAAACAAAAAATTGTAAAATTAAAGAAAATGAAAAATATTATTAATCCTGCTTGTTATAAAAATGGGGGATATCCCTCATAACTAAACAGTTGGGCATGGAAAGGATTAATAAATGAGAGATGAGGATCCTTGCATGTTGGAAACATTGAAACTTGGTCATACTTATCCCATTGGGGTTCACACACTTGATTATACTAAACATAGTGGGGTAATTTATGAGATGTGGTTCCCGGATAAAGAGTTGACCTACTATGATATTTGGGACCGTAAAATGATATGCAAGGATGTTTCTCTCCATGGCTGTGTTCATTAGGCCATATGGTTGTTGGAGTGTTAGTTGGTGGCCCTGATGAAGTAACACGAGGCATTGGGTTCGAAGAGAAGGATGCACCACAGTGTTGGACTTGTGCTAAGTTGGAGAATGTAGCGGCCCTAGAACTGTGTTGTCTCATCCTATAGTCATGTCTAAAGAAGGGATGCCTTCGATGTTGAGGAGGTCTCTCATTGCTGTTGGCAATAGTAGCACAAGTAATGTTCGTGGGTTATTGCTATGGTGTAGACAGTTCAGGAATAGTTGGTGGCAATGTAGAAGGAGGAAAAGGATGAGAATGTTAAAATTTGGAAGAATTGTAAGGTACACAAGGTGGTGGTTGTGTTGAGGACATGGGCTAATAGTATTGAGGAGAATGGTAATGCGGCAAGATAGAGTATGTTGACCCAGTTGGGAAAATAGGATATTGGACTAGATAAGCATTTGGATTCGAATGATGTGAAGGGTGTCTCCAATTTAGGGGTGGCTTCCCCCATGATTGGGATTGTTGCCACTGTGAACGAACACAGTATCTCTGTACGAACTCTGGTTGTAACGTGCTTCCCCAATGCTCATATAAATGTAACAAGATTGGGCATTGGCCCTTGGGGTGATCATACAGGAAAATGTTGCATTCATACGTATGATTGACAGTTGAGCTCTTATTTTCTTTATCCATTCTTTTCTATTGTCTAATGATATTTTGTCCTACTTCTCGGGTTGTCAAAACTCTATCTCCAATAATATCAATATATTCTTCACACGTTTTATGCATCCATTCCAACATCTTATTGATCTTTGCCTTGATTTCCTCTAATGATCATTGTACTGGAAAAGATGGTACTTCCTCCTTGAGATAGGTTGATTTATCCTTTTTTTTATTATGGACCTCTATTAGGTTGAGACTTTGATCCTATTGATGTTTTTCAACACTCTCCCATCTATCCATTTCTTCTTCTTCTTTTGATATCTGCTTAATAAGTTCTTGGAATTGATGGGCTCATAGTTCATATAGTTGACCTTGGGCATACATCCCTAGGGTCTCTCTTGTTTCATCATGAAGTCCATCAATGATGTGGTACATTAGCCTTTCCTTGGATAACTCATGGCCTGGATAGTTGTTTAACAGTGCATAATATCTTTCTAAGGCCATGTCCAAGGGTTCATGTTGTGCTTGTTTCCACTCTTGGATTTTTTTCCTCAAGGCTGACACTCTTGCATAAGTTTGATATCTTTTGTTAAAGAGTTCTACCATTGTTGGCCTATGTCGTATCAAATTTGGTTTTAACGATCTATACCATACTTTTTCTTGGCAAACGAGTGTCATAGGGAAGAGCTTGAGTTTTTTCCAACCATTATCAATGTTGTTCCATGCACAGGCATCATAGAAGGATTGTAAATGTTGATGCAGATCTAAGTCATAGCCTCCTGAGAAATTGGGAAAGTTGTTTAAATCAAGCCTAGGTAGGTGGCTCTCTTTACAATGCCTACAGGAGATTCAAATAGCCTCTTGTATTTGTGTTAGGCTTGTAGTGGCCATTACGGGTTCACCTTCATTGAATAAGTTATGCTTTCATGCGTTGGGACGATGTTTCCTTCGTTTATGTTTGTAAGAAATCCCCACCTCGGGTTGCGTACTCCAATCTTCATTGTCATATAATTTGTTGGTTCTCCAATGGATTTCCTCATTAGATGTGGCATTATCGTAATCTTGTAGGAGAGGCATAGTTGTGACATTGTGTGTGAATTTATATGTGACTTTTTATAATGATTTCTTCCTAAAAGATATATT
Source organism: Gnetum montanum (assembly GCA_015680685.1). Lineage (NCBI taxonomy): Eukaryota > Viridiplantae > Streptophyta > Gnetopsida > Gnetales > Gnetaceae > Gnetum > Gnetum montanum. Next base: position 304,664 of record MNCI01010386.1, read on the forward strand.
GTTAATTCCTATACAGTGACCTTGTATGATATAACTAATCTAGATAACTAGCACCATCCCTAGAAATGGTGCCAATGATGAGTGGCAAGGTACCCCTACACTCAACTATACGAATATGAGCATTTCATGCATGATCTGGTTGAACTTCATAGACAGACTAGTTGTGGTATCTAGATAGTTATCCTTAGGTCGCAGTTTGCTATCTTTCCATTTGGACTAGTGTTAACTTTCTGACATATGGTTTAGTCCAGAATGAGGTGTATGATGTGTTCCTATACTAATGCTACTCCTAGGTATAATGGAAAATAATATTAACTAAGCTAAGAGAGAGAGAGGGTGAGAGAGAATCTAAGCTAGCCTAAGTGTGATGAGCATACATTCCTCAATCATCCGTACACATCTTGGACCTTGTGCATGACTACCATTGGGATTACCAAGCGCAGATCCTAGGTACGCTATTGGGTTACCAAGTAGTCACACTTAAATGCTCATGATCAATTCATGCTCATTCCGCGTTTAACAGGAGTTTAGGGTAAGAAGATATTAACTAAGAAAGTAGTAATTAACAATTAAATAAATAATTAAGCTAAGTGAATGCTGCAATGATGAAGTAATCTCAATCTTTATTTTCAGTCATGTGCGTGTCCAAGTATGTCACACTCGAATAAGGATGCCATACAATTACAATCACCACATTGCAGCATACACTAGGAGAGAAGGGTTGACAAAAAAAATACTTAAAACTAAACACTTAAAAGAAATTCTAAAAACTAAGAATCAGCCTCTCTTATTAGATCTGTCTACCTCTTATTTATAGATGAGGAGAACAAAATGATAACTCATTAAATAATAAAGCAAAGTTGGGTCAAAACAAATTATGATCAATGGAGATAACAAGAAGTAGATTAAGATAGAACAAATGAAATAAAGATCAAATGATGTGGGATAGGGATAAATAAAGATCAAATGATGGTCAAAACCACACAAAATGATGTCAAATAAGGTCAAATAATGCCTTACTAATGTCAAATCAAGTCAATTAAGATCCAAATAATGCCAAATGATGGACAAATAGGGTCAAATAGGGTCAAATGATGTAAAGATGATGAAAATGAGGCCAAATGATATGAAAATAATGTGAAATAAGGTCAATTAAAGTCAAAACATAGCCAAACAAGGCAAATTAGCATATGTTCAAACATGGTTGAGTACTCACAAAAATTAATTTTCTCCCATAAAAATAAAGAATTAACTAATTTCAACCACTTTTGACTTGGGTTTTGATGTTTTGTGACTACTTGAGGCTCTAGCTAAGATTTAGGGCCAAGATTGATAATCTAGAAGATTGCTTGATGCTTTGTTTTCATATCTTCTCTCCAATTTCCACAAAAATACATAGGTAAGTGTATTTTACAATGTATCTAGTGTAAAAAAGGAAGATTTCTTGATTGTGACACTTTTTGGCTTGATTTTTAGAGTTCCATGGCTATTAAAGGCTTTAAGTAGGTTCCAAGGTTAGGCTTAGTAATTTGGAAGGTCATTTGAGGTATCATTTATGTATTTTATTTTCACCCCACCCATAAATATGCTTGCCAGTGTATTTATGGTGTGGTGCCAATGTAAAAATTATTCATTGATTTTTTTAGTTGTTTCAGGCCATCTCCTAGTGCTTAGAGGTCTGTGGTAGAAGTGTCTAGGGTTCTAGGGGTGAATGAAGCTTTATTGACTAGCTTGGATCAAGAATGAGCTATCATAGGTGTATCTTGATCATGGATAAAGCTTGTAACTTATTTCATGGCCTACATATTTGGCAGGGCATCATGCCCCAATGTAAAAATTTGCTAAAGTCTTAAATCCCAATGTATTAGGATTTTTCATGCTTAATTTGGGTGGCACCTTATGGGGTCCACCTAAGGTTAAAAGGCTATTTAAGAGAAAATCCCAAGAAACTCCACTGTAACAATATCTTTCCATTTATAAACATTGAGTTCAATGAGTGTAAAGTAAGTGCTTCAAGGTCTTTTATTTTCATTCCAACACATAAGTACGAGGGTTCAAATAATAACATTTTTTTGCACATAATTTTCCTGAGGTTGGTTCCTAGTAGAGGCAGAGAGAATACTTGGGAACAAAGATTTTGGAAGATCTATGCTTCAAATTGCAACATTCAAGAGCATATTTTCACTCTTCTCCCATCCTAGAGGCAATGTAGTTATAGAAAGAGTGAAGGTTTTACTCTTATTTCCACAAGATGTTGAGGAGAAGAGGAGCATCAACCAAAAACCCCATATTGAAGAAGGTAGAAACTATTTTAAAGAGCATCTCTTAGCTTCCAAAACCTTCCATTGGTGATGGACCTTTAACAATGATAGCCAGGTTTCCATTTTTACTATTTATTACTAATTTTTGCTACAATATGGAAGCATTTTCTATTACCTAGTCTTGGTCATCTAAAACGTTTTGGTTTTGTATGCACTGAATGATGGGTCTATGTTGTATGGTTGCATTTGAATTGTCATTTTGGCTTTAAGGCTCTATTTTACAAAAATTTAAAAAATTTTCCAAGCTAATTCCTTGTGTTTTTACCCTAATTTTGCCAAAAATAGCTAGGTCTGATGATTTTTTTATAAGGATATGGTGTGCTATTCGCAATTTTTGATTTTAGGGTTTTTAAAATTTTTAAGGGACTTAAAATTTTAAGTTGGATCTCGTGCATTAAGGAAAAGAACGGGTGGCTAAGAGAAATACTGTAGAAACTGTAAACAGAAACACTGTTAGATAGAAAGTAATAGAAAGCTCAAAGCATTGCACAACGTTTTTTGTGACACAAAACGTTTTCGGGGACTTTCACCCCTCATCAGAGTCTTTAGGCAATGCGGCTAGGCAGCCGAAGTTGCAAAGGCAAGGGAATGAGCATGCTAGTACATGTATAAATAGTGTCCCAACTTCCAAAATTTTAAACTCCTGCTCATTAAAATTTAAGTGGACCCCATCCGTCAAAAGCGAGATGGGGGTGGGATAATGTAGTGACAAAACTATTACAGACAGTATTTCAAAGGTGAACATGAAACATTCAACAAATCGGATCTAGATGACAGAGCTGAAGGGTGAAAAGGGTTTAGGGGAACCCTCATGTTTGAATGGTGGACATGAGGAGTCCGACACCAGAGAATGTCATGCACGTAGAAGTCCAGCTGAAAAAACAGCAACGAACTAGATCTTCAACAACAACGGAGCAACGAGCTACAACGACACTAGAGAAGATTGATCAAAAGTGACCAAGTTCTATCTTTGGCACACACACAACATTGGAGGTTTTAGCACAAGGCCTAGTTGTGAGACTTATGGTGTTGTAGCAACAAAAGGATGAATTTAGCAAATATACTTCATGTTTTTCTCAAGTCTACCATAAGTTTTTGGTTACTAGAACTACTAATACTTGGTGGGGTATCTCACACTTGAGGCATATATGCACATGTGATTTCTAGGGCCGCTATATTATCTAAACCAATAAGTAATTTTATTGATTTTTGTTTTTGTTCATGTGATGTCAACATTTTATAGTTATGTTGTTTTTTGGTTACCTTGGACTTATTTGTTTAATTGGTTTCAATTAGATGGTTATAAATATAATTTTAATTTATTATGTTTATTATTATTTTGGTTTTGTATGATTAACTCATGCTAAATGCTAATGGGTTATTTACATTTGTTTTAGGTCTTGCACCTAAATCTATCATTGTTGTAATCACCTCAAGATGTGAGGAGGAGAAGTTCATTCTCAAGTAGGGTGAAGGAGACTCAACATAGGAGTGGTTGGCAAGCAAAGCATCTAGAAATATCCATAAAAGAATCATTGATATAGGTTTGCTTTATTTGTTCATGTGTCCTAGTCCTTTAATGCCTATTGCAAAGACAGTGAATATAATTAATTCCTTTGATCAAAAACTCAAAAATTTCATCTCTCATGTTCATAGTGTGCCTATTACATTAAGCATTAATGAATCTACATTTAGTAACCTCTTTGGTATAGCTTGTAATGGCATCAAGGTTTCACAAGAGCTAGGAAAGAGAAGAGCCATAAAGAGGAGGTTGAGAAGTGGCTTACTTCTCATTCTAGTAAAGAGTTGACCTTAGATCAGTGTACGGTCATAGAGGCCAATGAGATCTATCTTCTATTCTACACTAGATCATTTTCCTTATTGTTGTCATAGAAGAAGATCCTTTGTATTTGATAGGCTTAGATCATGAAGAAGATCCTCACCGAGGGGGCTAAGTTCAATTGGGCTATGTGCTTGGTCTCTTAGCTACATGAGAAGATTGAAAAATTTTGCAATAACCTTGATAGAATATGCCACATGCACTTTACATTTTCTTAATACATATCTAAGAAGGTTTGCAGAGTTCCTAGTGGTCAAAAAGGATGGAAAGTGGATGAGTTATGATTCCTTCTAATTTCCCAAGCCTAGGGTCAAACACATTGTTCCAGTTATGCAGGTTCAAGATCCACTAGTTGAAAATGTTGGAGATTTGCTATTATTTACCACTAAGAAAATTAGTGGTGCACGTTTTTCTTCCCTTAATAGCATGAGGGCTAAACCCCATATTACCTTTAGGAGTGACAAGAGAGCCAAAGAGGTAAGTATAGAGGCTAATGGTGTAGCCAAGGTAAAGCTGAAAAGGTCACTACTTGAGGAAGTAGTTCCTATTATTAAATAGTCATCAATGAAGAAAATATCTCTTAGGTTTGTCAAGGTACATCATATTTTTTCATGTATGTTTTATATGAACTTTTAGTTTAATTTTGTTTCTTATGTTATCTTATATATTTTTTTGTTATATGTTTATGTTATATATATTTTTATATTTTTATTTTTTAGAAAAAACTTGCTAACTTGTCTTATGTTTTTTCTTTACCACTCCTGCAAGGAAGCAACAAGAATTGGTAGCCCAAGTAGTGGTAGGGCAGAGCAAAGATGCTAAGAAAAGAAAGCACTATGATAGTAGGAGGAGGAAAAAGGGATATCTAATGAACCATTGGATTCCTTGGATGCCATATTTGAAGATTCTACATTTGATGATGAGCCTCCTGTTAACATCTGACATGGTTCTCCATGTACTTATTCATTTTAGTTTATGCATTATATTTTCATAGTTTTATTTCAAAATTTATTTTAATTTTTTAATTGTGTTCATGGTCATATTTGTTATAGTGCCTTAAATTCTTCTAGACGCATCCATCTCTACATTTTGTTTAAAACCTTGAGTTGAAGTTCTAAATAAGACTGAGTTCATGCAAGGCATGGCGGAAGATATGATCAATTAGTTGTAACAAATAGCTCCCAATGTTGGTAAGAATGGTTAGCATATTTTGTCTTGAATTTTATTTATTTATTTATTTTTATATTTTGTTTTATATTTTTGATGTCTTTCTACATTTTCTAGTTACATGGTCTAAAGTGTTTTTCGTTCCTTTTATTTCTTACTATTTTTTATGTGTATATTTTTATTATGGTTATTGTAGTGTACAAGGTTAGATGGAATCATGAGTGTAACATTGAACTTGATGAGTTGCCTACACTACTACCTAATGTGAAAAGTGTCCCATGAAGGTTATATGAAGAAGCCACTAAATGTCCCCTCTCATGTACTAGGACTTCTTAGAAGTGCCAACACTCCAATGAATTCCTATGGAAAAATGTTGTGACATTAGAGAAAGAAAATAATTGATAAGTAGCTGAAATTAAAGACCTTAGAAATTGCAAGGAGTTTATAGAGGCTCATGTAGCCAATAGAGACTCCTTGTGGACTAAGAAAATTAAGTCGATATGCTACTAGAGTGCCATACATTGCAAGGGTGCTCTAGTTAGGAGCAACACTAAAAAGAACATACAAATGGATTTATTGGTGTGGAAGATTAGAGACTGGTGAAAATATTGCACTTGGATTCTTAAGTGGGGTAGGAAATAAAAGGACCACAAGTGAAAGTACAAGGTAGAAAAGGAAAGCTATGTCAAATGGCTATAGGAGGATGTTGTGAAGAGCTGAAAGCTTAAGATGTTTGTGTAGGAAATATATGTAGAGACTCTTTGATAGTGCTTGATTTCCCAACTATTTAGATTACTACTACTTCCAAAGGGGCTACTACTACCTCTTGTTTCCAAGAGCCTCTAGGGTAAATAGATGTTGAGAAGAGAAACATATTAACAAGTTTAAACCTTGGAGAAATAAACTAGGCTAACCTAAGTAAAGAGTAGACTCTTCATAGGTTGGAGATTGGTCTTCAAAACTTTCCCCAAGAGGACCTTACTTGAGAGTCTCCAAAGATTTGTTTTAGTGTCTTCATTTTACCATTTTTGTTTCTTTTTACTTTAGTTTATATTTTTTCTTTTTATATTGTTGTTTTACAATTATGTTTACACTATACTAGTTACTAATTAAATTTTTATTTCATGTTTTGTTTTATGTTTTTTGTATAGTGTAGGCATTAGGTGATGGCAATAGTCCTAGTGGTCATGATGGTGATGATGTTCTTCCTCCTCTAATTTTACCTTAGGCATACCAATGTTATCACATTTTGTTTATTTCAGTTATGGTGTTAATGTTATTTTTATTGGTTATTCATAGTCATTGAAGACTATTAGATTATTTATTTTATTATTACACAGTGCAATTATGGTTGTTAGACTTTCATTTATTTTTTGTTATCATTATTGACTAAATTTTTGTCACATTGTGTGACTATGGCTATTAGACGTGGACACTTTGGCTACAATATTTTAACATTTCATATTCATATATTTTCATCATTTTCATGTTTTTGTATTTTTTATGTATTTTATGTTCTCTTATATAAATAAGGCTATGTGTTTATAGTGTAGGGCTATAAAGAAAAAAAATTGTAATAAAATGCAAACGTAAGGTAATCAAGTGAAACAAAGTGTAAAACATTGCATAACAAGCTATAAGGTGGTATAAAAAAGGCTACAATGCATTACCAATTTAAGGCCCTAGTAGGCCACCAATTTAAGGCCATGGCTAATTTTTATGAGTTTTTATATTTTAAGAATTTTTATGTCTTAAATTTTTCATGATAATTGCATGTTTTTTAAAGGAAAGTGCAAAAGATAAATCATGAACAAGAATAAATTATGAATTTCATACAAACATGTACAAGTAAGGCTAAGTAGTTTTAATAAGCTTGAAACAAGGTAAAGCATGGTTAAACAAAATGACACATATAAACAAAAGGTTGAAACTAGGCTATGAAATAAAAATAAAAGGAAAAGGCCACACGGTTTTAACATAGGGTTCAACAAGTAGGAGATATACTCAATTGTGCAATTATTTCCTTATGACATCCTATCCTTGGATGTCATGAAAAACGACAAATATATGATATATTAGACATTATGCATATGACGAAAATATACCAAATGCAAAATATATGTGATATTTGACATTATGTATAGAGGAAATAATAGGAAAATGTAGAAATAGAAATCAAAGAATGCTTTATTGATATGGAATAACGTATTCAGATTGTGCTCTGAGAGTGTTCCTTGAGGCTTTCTGCCTTTGGCATCTATCCCTTAGAGGCAATCCAACACTGCCACCATGGTTAGGCCTATAACCTGGCTAGAAGAAATGGCTAGTCCACTTCTTATCCCACTTCATCTAGCTTCTCATGTCTTACCTATAATAGCTTCACCACTCCATGTTTTCATGACCTCTAACCCTAAATATAAATGTCTTAGGTCAAACCCTCAACAGTTACCTTAAGAGATACATCTGTTATTACAACATGCCCTTTTGGGTCTTAATCACAACTATGCTTTTGGGTCTTCTTAAGATGAAAATAACACTTATTATGAAGAGACATCATCTTCATTAGGAAAAAACATCATTTGGGAATGGGGATGTGAGAATCTACCCCCCTTAGGTTTTTTTCATCCTTGAACGAGTCCACATTCTCTATCTTTTTCCAACTCCAATGCTTTCTTTCATTATCTTGTGCTCTAATAATTTGATTTCTCCTTTGAACCTAAAGTTATTTCTTACTTATTCTATAAAAAAAAATATACGTGAGAAAAACATATGGAAACTTAAATATTACTTTCTTGGTAATTACTTCATTTTCTAAGATAATGAAAAAAGATGAATTAAAGATTTATCAACCACTAATCACCAATCCTAACTAGGATCATACAAAGTGCAACTTGGATCTGGTTACCCAAGTGAAGGCAATGCAAATTATTTATCCCTAATTTTATTATCATAGATATTTTACTTATCTAATTGAAATTTAAATTGAATAATGAATAAAATAATAAGAAAAATCAAATAAAAGTAAGAGTGAGATAATTCTTGATCTTGATCAACCATATGAATTGATGGGAGCAACTATAATTCTACCATAAGTAGTATGTGATTAGATGATCTTATTTGGGATGGCAACGCTTGATCTTGATTCTTCTCAACTTCTTCTTTAGAAATCAACTCTAGTAACTTGGTAAATTGAAAGAATCTAACATCATACCAAATATAATCCAAAGTCTCAATGAAGAATGTTGTTTAGCCATCTTCATTAATCATTGCAGGGTAATTTGTAAACTATGGTTCTTGAGGAGTGCCATCCATCAACATCATCTATTCTTGAATTCTAGAATCTGATTTATCTACTGAAGATTCAAAGTAAGCACAATATGCACTAGCTAATGGAGTTGCATGCTAAATTGATGGAAACATCTTCTTCAAGTCTAGTTCATCTTTCAAATATTCCTTTACATATCCATATTTTAGGAATTTATAAACACCACTTCCAACTTTTTAATTGAAGTCTCCACAAAGAATAAATGGAACTGGATTAGTATAACTTAGGAATAACTTCTTCTTCAAACTTTATTCTATTTTCTATATCAAGTATGCTCCTTGACAAAGTCTAACATCTGAACATGTCAGTTTCACAATTAATATGTGTTAACCATGCATACACATTTTCTTGATAGATGAATGTTTAGAATCACTACCAGGGCTATGTGATTTTTTTGAAATCTTAATTGTTCCTTCTTGACAATCTCTTGAAGTTTTGGAATTCCATTCAAATATTTGTACCAATTCAAACTTGGCTTCTTTATAAAAGATCATACAACCATCCATGTTCTGACTTCTACAATATGCTAATCTATATGGCTCCAAAGAAGAACTTCCACAAGAACCTTTTTGCTTATAGATACCTTTGTATCCCATGTTTCCCAAGTCTAGTTGGAATTGATATAGAAACTCCCATGGTAAGATTTCTTATAAGTACAAAACATCAACATCCAAATCTTTTAACTCTACTAAGATACATGGGTATCAATATTCGTGCCAATCTAAAGCCCATGATGGACATAGTAGATGTTGCTTCTCACTTACTAAGGATCTTGCAAGCATGTTGTATGTTGCAACTTTCATTCTCATTCTTGGATTTTGTTCTCAGTCATTTCTCTTCATGAGTATCATATTCCTTATCAAAATGAGATTTTTAGTTTCCATGTTATTTTTTCCCTATGTTTTGATTGCAGGATGGATTAATATACCCTTTTTGATGAGTCATGAATTTTCTGGCTATGATATCACAGCGATCGCGATATCGCATACCTGATATCGCGGCTTGCCTCAATTTCTATAAATAAGAGGCAGCTTTACTAGTTTTAGAACCTTAGATTTAGATCCTTAGCAAAACTTTGGTAGTTTTACCCCTCCAAAGATGAAATTATTTTTCAGTGTATGCCCGCAGTGTGGTGATTGTAATTGTACGACATACTTATTCGAGTGTGATGTACTTGGACATACACATGACCAGAAATAAAGATCAAGATTACTTCATCATTGCAGCATTTACTTAGTTTAATTATTTAATTAATTGTTATTTACTACTTTCCTAGTTAATCTCTCTCTCACCCTTATCTCATGTTAAAACACAAAATGAGTACGACTTGATTACAAGCATTTAAGTGTGACTACTTGGTAACCCAGTAGCATACCTAGGATCTATGCTTGGTAATCCCAGTGGTAGTCATGCACGAAGTCCAAGATGTGTATGGATAATCAAGGAACGAATGTTCATCACACTTAGGCTAGTTAGATTCTCTCTCAACCTTTCTCTCTTAGCTTAGTTAATCTTATTTATCATCATACCCAGGAGTAGCATTAGGTTAGAACCACATCATACACTTTACTCTAGACTAAACCATATGTGACAAAGCTAATACTAGTCCAGGTGGGAAGACACTGAATTGCGACCTAAGGCTAACTATCTAGATGCCACAACTAGTCCATCTATGGAGTTCAACCAGATCACGCGTGTAACACTCATATTCATATGGTTGAGTGTAGGGGTACCTCACCACTCATCATTGGCGCCATTGCCGAGGATGGTGCTAGTTATCTAAATTAGTTATATCATACAAGGTCACTGTATAATGACTTAACGATATATCTTTTAGAAAGAAATAATTATAAAAATTCACACATAAATTCACAACAATGCCTCTCCTACAAGATTACAATAATGCCACACTTAGTAAGGAAGTTCATTGGAGAACCAACGAACTATATGACGATGAAGATTGGAGTACATAACCTGAAGTGGGGGTTTTTTATAAACATCAATGAAGGCAACGTCATCCCAAGGCATGAAATCATAACTTACCTGATGAAGATGAACCCTTAGTAGCCACTACAAGCTTAACGCAAATACAAGAGGCCATTTGAATCTCACGTAGGCATCATAAAGAGAGTCGTCTACCCAGGCTCGATTTAAACAACTTTCCTAAATTTTCAGGAGGCTATGACTTAGATCCGCATTAACATTTACCAGCCTTCTACAATGCCTACACATGGAACAAGATTGATAACAGCTGATAAAAACTTAAGCTCTTTCCTATGACACTTGTTGACCAAGAAAAAGTATGGTATAGATTGTTAAAACCAAATTCAATACGATGTTGGTCAACAATAGTAGAAGTCTTTAACAAAAAATATCAAACCTACGCAAGAGTGTCAGCCTTGAGAAAACAAATCCAAGAGTGGAAACAAGCACAACATGAACCCTTGGATATGGCCTTAGAAAGATATTATGCACTATTAAATAACTATCCAGGCCATGGGTTTTCCGAGGAAAGGCTAATGTATCATATCATTGATGGGCTACGTAATGAAACAAGGGAGACCTTAGGAATGTATGCCCAAGGTCAACTATATGAGCTATGAACCCATCAAGTTCAAGAGCTTATTAAGTAGGTAGCAAAAGAAGAAGGAGAGCTAGCTAGATGGGAGAGTGTTGAAAAATATCAATGGGACCAAAATCTCAACTTAACAAAGGTCCATGATCATTAAAGGGAGAGATCAACCTATCACAAGGGGAAAGAATCATCTTTGCCAGTACAACAATCGTTAGAAGAAGTCAAGGAAAAAATCAATAAGATGTTGGAATGGACGTATCAAAAGTGTGGAGAATATATCGATATTATTGGAGATAGAGTTTTGACAACCCAAGAAGCAGGAAAAAATAGTAGATAATAGGAAAGAAGGGATAAGAAAAATAAGAGCTCAACTTTCAATCATACGTATGAGTGCAACATATGCTTGTATGATCACCCCAAAGTCCAATGCCCAATATTGTTACATTTACATGAGCATTGGGGAAATACGTTACATCCAAATTTCGTACAGAGATACTATGTTCAATCACAGTGGCAACAATCCCAGTCATGGGGGAGACCACCACTAGACTGGAGACACCCTTCATATCATCTGAATTCAAATGCTTATCTTGTTCAACATCTTGTTTCTCCAATTGGATCAACACACTTTATCTCACTACAGTACCATTCTCCTCAATACTATCAACCCATAACTCCAACACAACCACCACCTTGTGCACCTTATGCTCCTCCTCACTTTCAACATTCTCATCCTTTCCCTCCTTATACATCGCCACCAACTGTTCCTAAGGTTCCTGCACCACCACAACAACCCATGAACGTCACTTGTGCTACTACTATCAATAGTAGTGAGAGGCCTCCTCAACATCCAAAGTGCCCCTTATTTAAACATAACCACAATAAGGGACAACATAATTTCAAGGCCACTGCATCTTCCAACTCAGCACAAGTTCCACATTTTTGTGCACCCTCACCTTCGAACTCCAAACCTCATGTAAATTCATTAGGGCCACCAACTAACACTCCAACAACCATATGACCCAATGAACACAATCCTGGAAGGCAACAACCCGATCCTTGCATACCATCTAACAGTCCCAAATATCATAATGGGTCAACTTGTTATCTAGGAACTACATCGTATAAATTTCCCCACTATGCTCATTATAATCAAGTGTGTGAACCCCGATGGTGTAAGTATGAATGGGCCCCAATATTTCCAACATGAAAGGATCCTCATCTTCCATTTATTAATCCTTGCCATCCTCAATCATTTAGTTATGGGGGATATTCCCCATTCTAATAATAAGCAAGATTAATAACCACTTTTTATTTTCTTTAATATTACAACTTTTTGTTTTCCAGTTTTTCATTTTTCAACTTCTTGTTTTATCTTTTTGTCTTTTTAGTATTTTTGTCGTTTTACGTTTTTTATAAGTAATCTCATCTATGAATAATACACTCATGTGGACCATTGGTTGAGGTGTGTTCTATGTTATCATGTCTCAAGCAATCAATTATTTGGATAGTGAGCCCATTACACCCACTCATCCATTCTACAAATAAAGAGGTTTTGTTCGAGGGTACAATGATATTCTTGACATTTTTAAAAACTTAAAATTAATTTTATGTTCATTGTACCTAGAATGAAGAAGGATGGACCAAGAGGGAATGATTAGGATGTGACATCAAGGGGACTTGCAAATTCTCTTGGGTGACATCTGTGGGAGCTATCATGCAACGTGGTTGTACTAAGATCCTTGTAGATCTAACGAAAAATGGAAGTAAGAGTAATCAAACGAGCCCTTAAAAATCCAATGCTATTCTAGGGGGTTCCACTGGAAAGACATGCACCCATGCCTGAGGGTTGGTGGCTTCTCTAGATTCAGCATTCAAAAAAAATGAGAAAAAGAAAAAAAAAGAGAAAAAAGAAAAAAAAAAGAGAAAAAAGAGAAACAGAAAATGAAAAAGGAAGTGCCACAAAACAAAAATCACTCCTCCCTTGAACAAAACGCCAAGTGATCATACGCCTTGTTGTTATGGTACTCTCATAGTTGTTCATCATGGGATGAAACAATGCAATGTCACTAATTAGAAGGATGGACTTGGTCTTGATCTTAGAATGATGGGTTAATGACATGTTAATCATGCTTTTCATGTGGGATTCACTATGCCCTAGGTCAGTTACCTCATGTCCCAATCTCTACAATCCCTTCTATACTNCTTATGACATAGCTCACACATACCATTTCTTACCCTCAACATAATTTTCAAAAAATTTTCTTTCCCTACTATTATCCCTATGAATTTCAACGTTCCTATGTACCATTACATAGCCTTTTTCTCTATCACCCAAGGTTTTTATTGATAAAATCCACACCATCATCATTAATTATGTCTTTCGAATTAATGGAATTACCCTAGAAATCCTTCATAATAGCTAAATGTCCTCATCTTACAATGTTGATTTCAAGAAAATCCTTTAAAAATTTAGTATTTGTGTTGTGCCTCATGTCACTAGGGCCGTGATATCACATACGCGATATCACAGCCGACGTGATATCATGTACGTGATGTATCGTACGTAATATTGCGTCCCCACCACCTATAAATAGGCAAGCCCCCTGCAACACTTAGCATTATTTTTGCCATTCACATGGGGGAGTTTTTGAATTTTTTCTCTATGACTTGCAATTAAGCAACCCTTGCTTTTCTCACTATATCTCGCTCGTTGGTACTCCGATTTTAATTCCGTCTGAACCTACTTGAACTTGGAGTGTTCAACTTAGTTGTGGGGGAGGGACATCTATCGAAAAGTGCCTAACTTTTTTGGAATTTATCATCACCCAAAGGACATTATTAAGGGTAATTAGTTGTAAATTAAGAATGAAATGTGCCAAAAAATCATTTAATCCTTTAGGTACACTAGGAAATTAAAAATTGAAAGGCCACCTAAGTAAAACAGACTCATTATTACAATCTTTCATGAAATATCACATGGAGAGAAAATAAGTTCATTAATTAAGACAAGCAGTAAGGTATAACTTAACTTGAAAAACAACCTTACTAATGCTTGATCCCGTGTGATTGTAGATGGCCCCGATACATGGACAACAGAAAGGTCCTACTTAAGGTGGAAGCAAACGACCTAGGAGAGGCGAAGAATAAGTCCCTACCAGATAACATGCAGAACAAGAGGAACAAGCATTTAGCATTCATCAAGAGGACCCTCCTATCGTACATTCTAGGTAGGTAGAAGGAGGAGCTGCTACTGTGCTTGAACAAGGATAACATCTCACATTGCCCCAAGATTATGTTTAGGCTATCCACGAAAGGTCCACATTCACTGCATTGATTGTGAAATTAAATTTTGAATCTTTTGTAGAGTTTGCTCCTAAGGCTTTTAGGGATCACCTCAAAGGGTCTCCCTTATGGCCTATCCTCTCTGAAAGTGGTGCTTAGTACTTAGGGGAAATGTACCAATATTAGCACAACAAAAAAAAGGCATCATGGTTAACATTTGTGGTGTGACTGTTGATTTCTCTGTTCAAGCCATTTCGGAAGTATTAAACCTTCCAAATATAGGGCCAAAGGTTGCTCAGAACTAGTTGGACACTTTTAGAACCAAGCAACTTAATAAACTATTGACAGAGAATAAAAGGGTGGCAAAAGAAAAAGAGAAGGCTGACTAGGATGCCTCTATGGCACAAGTGCAAACTTCTGCACATGCCAAGGCACTTAAGGCCTTACAAGAGGAGAAAATCCAAGCCATACTTCAACGCCATCAAATCCCAAGACTTGGAGCACAAGAAAAGGGAAAGACACCCATGGAGGAGCCACCACCACCAGGAACTACATGAGTTTCATCCAATTTTGTAATCATAGGATTTTCTTTGTGTTGTGTCTCAATTTTGTTCTGACTCCACACTGAGGCACAAATCCATTCTAGTTAGTCAATAATCCCATACCTATCCACTGTGTAATCAATGGTGCTTATTCTCACTTTAACTCGAGGATGAGTTTTCATTCAGTCATGGGGGTATGACGAGTCATGAATTTGTTGGCTGTGATATCGCAGCCATGATATCACAGCCCTATTGTTGCAATGGGAAGCTTTCCCAATTTTAGGAACTTAGATTTAGACCCTTAGAAAAACTCTAGCCGTTTTACCTCTCCAAAGATAAAATTATTTTCTAGTGTATGCCCGTAGTCTAGTGATTGTAATTGTACAACATCCTTATTCAAGTGTGACATACTTGGACATGCACATGACCAGAAATAAAGATCGAGATTACTTCATCATTGTAGCATTCACTTAGTTTAATTATTTAATTAATTATTATTTACTGCTTTCCTAGTTAATCTCTCTCTCACCCTTATCTAATGTTAAAATGCAGAATGAGTATGACTTGATTACGTGCATTTAAGTGTGACTACTTGGTAACCCAATAGCGTACCTAGGATCTGTGCTTGGTAATCCTAGTGGTATTCATGCACGAAGTCCAATATGTGTACGGATAATCAAGGAACGGATGCTCATCGCACTTAGGCTAGTTAGATTCTCTCTCACCCTTTCTCTCTTAGCTTAATTAATCTTATTTATCATCATACCCAGGAGTAGCATTAGGTTAGAACCACATCATACACCTTACTCTAGAATAAACCATACGTGACAAAGCTAATACTAGTCCAGGTGGGAAGACACTGAATTGCGACCTAAGGCTAACTGTCTAGATGCCACAACTAGTCCATCTGCGGAGTTCAACCAGATCACGCGTGTAACGCTCATATTCGTATGGTTGAGTGTAGGGGTACCTCGCCACTCATCACTTTTCTTGATAGTTGAAGATTTTTATGTTTCTTCAACTAATTCTCCAACTAATACATCAATTGATCATTAACTAATACATCAACTAATAATCAACTACATCAGCTAAATAACTACATTATCTAATTTTTGTAATATATAATTACATTATATGATTTTTAGTAATATTTAACTATATTATTTTTGATGACCTTTCTACCCCCCTTAAGAACACTGACTCTAATAATGTAACTAATCACATGCCTTACTGATCTTAAGACTATATGCAAGGGTTATGCACTAAATCTTAAAGCCTAAAAGGCTAAATTTATAATATCATTAAACTATAGGATGCCCAGATGATAAATCGGACCTTACCATTGAGTTTAGAAGGGTAAACAATGTCAGGAATGACTATTCATATGTTGAAAAATAACATCGTATGCTCAAGTTTTGTGAAAATTAAACTTTTGAGGATCTCAAGGTACTATATTGGGCAAGGAGTAAACACTAATTTTTGGAGTTATCTAGGATAGATCTAACTCTACCATTGTGTCTAGAAGGTTGAATTCTATAGGAAATGACTCTTCATTTGTTAAAAAAGGCTTCTAAAATAAAAAAGTATGGCTTCTAGAGTCAAGTACTTTGGCATAAAAAACAAGACTTCTCGAGAGGTCACCCATCCTAGTTCTACTCCAGAACTAGTGCACTTAATGACAAAGTTTTTATCCTTTTTATTACCAAGGTGCTAATTCAAATTTTCTAAAATAATCATGTGCATTTTAAATTAATAATCATGGGTGAAATATATTTTTTCTTTTCTTTCCTAAACGTTTTCTGTCAGTTGATAAGAATTTTGAAATTTCCATCAGTTGTCGAAAAATTTGACTTTCTCATCTTCTAACAAAAATGTTTTTATTACACAAACAACGACCATTATAGGGTTTTCATAGCCCTCTTTTGGGCCAGTGCGACCTATTGTGCGATCCCCACGACCCTTCCCTAAGCTAGCATAGATAGTCTCAGAGTCTACGCAGCCTTGTTATGGGCTAGCACAACCATTAATTAGGCCTACATGGCTCATCTTAGGGCCTAAGCGTGAAGAGGTGGTTTTCGGTGATGTTCGAAGAGGAAATTATTGACAGCATGGGAGGCAGTGATCCATGATGCTGAAGGGGGTAGCAATGGCACAATCAACTACAATTGTGAAAAATGCAACTTGGGCTTCTATGGATATAGGTGACAGGTAGAAAAGGCAATGACTCTAGAGGCAGGAAGTGAGGAGGCTAGGCATTGAGCAAGGTAGGAAAAGTGGTGTGTGGTAGGCAGTGAATAGTCAATAGTGGGCATGTGGTATGGTAGTAGGCAAGCATGACAATGGGCAGGTGTGGAGCATCATGGGAGCTAGTGTGCTATGGTGGTAGAAGGTGTAGAGGTGGCATAGTAGATAATGAGGTGGATTGATAGAGTGGTGGTGATATGGTAGAGTTGCACAGAGGTGTGGTAGGCAAAGTGGTAGAGGGCACAAGAAGTAAGGGTTTTAGTTTTGGCTATGGAAGTGATGGAAAGAAGAGGGGCAACATGGCCCTTATAGGACCTATGTAGCTCCTACTAAGCCTGTGTGGCTTGTAGGGCCTATGCAGTTCATGCTAGGCCTACATAGCCCTTACAAGGTTGGCACGGCTTACAATTTTCTTTTGTTTTTAAAGAAAAAAAATATTTTTTTTAAAGTTTGGGGGTATTGAGGTTCGAACACATGACCTTCCACTTAAATAAAAAAATATTTTTTAAAAAATATATATTTGTTTAACATTTGAACTTGTAACCTCCCACTTTAAAAGTGTTTTTTCTAACGTTTTATTATTATTTTATTCCACCTTGCCTTGGCAGTTGATGTGGTGGTTTGGCCGATAATAGGGTAGGAGTTTAGTATGGGTAAATGGTAATTCCAATCATAAAATTTTAAATTTTTTTAAAAAATAATAATAATTTAATATTATTTTAATGCACATACAACAAGAAACTTTAAACATTGATATCTCCAAAACTGTAAGTCTNATGGTAACTTGAAATCTTCTAGATTACTTGGATAGTGAATTTCAATAAAACAAGATTAATTCAGGTCATGGTTACTTACTTTTTGAAAGAAAATTTAATAATGAACATAATCAATTAATAATAATATTATTAAGATTGGTAAGAGTTACCTTGACCCATGCATCATTGTCTTACCAACATCTCTTGCAATTGATGAATCTTGATGAGGTGTGATTAGATCTTTGTCAGTTAATGATATCTATGAAAGATTTTTGTTGGTGGGATCTATGTACTTTTTAGATATCTTATCCATTGTTCATGGAATCAATGGAATAGTATCTCCTAGCTTACATCACAGACATATGGTGCATCCGATAATGATCAATGGATTTCCCTATGTTGTGGCTTTAAGATCCATCATCAAGTTTACCACTCCATGCTAGTGCAACCTTTAACCCTAGGTATAAATGCCTTAGGTTAAACCCCCAATAGTTACCTTAAGAGACATGTTCATTATTACAACATGCCCTTTCGTATCTTAATCACAACTACCCTTTTGAGTATTGTTAAGATGATAATAACACTTATTATGAAGAGACATCATCTTCATTAGGCAACATCATCATTTGGGAATGGGGATGTGACATTCCTTATCTTTGAAATATTAGAAAAGGTATGTACAACCTTGTACTTCCCATTTCCCTCACTGACAAAGTTAAATGGAAGCTCTTCCCATGCAGCATTCATTATTTGGTTGTTTTGGATCTTGGCTTGATCTACTTCATTGGGCCTATCAAATTTGCTCTTAATAGTAGGATCTTCTTCTTAAAACTCCACTTCAAACCTTTATTCCATGTCAATGCTATTAACTGCCAAAGGGACCACACTATCGTCATGTATGATAATCTCACCTCCCTCGTAAGGTAGGTGAATTTCTTGGTGGATGGGAGAGGAAACTTATTATAATTAAGCTAACCAAGGCCTCCCCAAGATTAGATTGAATCCTAGCATCTCTTCCACCATCAAGAAGTTGGCAAATGTAGGGAATTGTTCTCTCATTATGAAGTGTAAGGAGATAGAACCCTTCACTACTACTCATGATTTGTTGAAGGATTTGAGAGTAGAAGTAGAAGTACTTTGCATGTGCTCTACCAAGTCTAACTGCTCAATAATGGTAAAAGGTATTACATTAGTTGCTACCCCATTTACCCTATGTATTTTATATTACCCACCTCTTATGGTTATAAAAAGAGGAATACTTGTTAGCCTGTCATCCTAGGAGTTGATCTTCACCTCGCTATCACAAAACATTAGGGTACTTAACTTTATTTCTTCCATAGGAAAAGGTGGTATCATTACTATGTGAATGGATAATTCAATATCATGAATATCCTCACTAATAGGAATTAAATTCAACATCCTCACTTAGGCTTCATGTTAAGAAAAGGAGGTTATTACTAGGCCATATAGGATAAGGAAGATGTTTTTCTGCTTCAAGGAGAGTTTTATCTATTCCATGGTTTTTAGGAAGTCCTTCTCATTAGTCATTATTTTTTCAATATTATTATCTTTGAATTCCTCCATTCTATCCAAGATTCAAACCTCATGCTTTAGTATTTATGGTTTGATTCCCTTTCCCTTCTTTTAGTATTTACAACCCTCCCTTAGCTGAGTAGTTGAAGTAGTTTGAGCATTGCAGCTTATGGGCATGGCTAAAATAGGTGTGGACTTTGATGGAACCACTTCCTTTCACACCTTTTTTTGCTTATTATATTTGGCCTTAGGCTTTGGGGTAGGCTTCTTATATTGTTTAGGAGGTGAATTCTTGTTATTGGCTCATAAGGATGTTGTTGCATTGGCTACCACAAGAGAACTTTGGTCAACTTGAGTTGTAGGTTTATTAGTAGTGGGAGGTGAAATTTTGATGAAAAATAATTCCTTAGAAGGCATAGGTGAATGTATCCTTCATCTTGATGAAGTTGAAGGATCCATTTCATCATGAGGAGGTACTCAAATCACAAGCTGCTCCTTGGCAAGTCTTGGAACATTGCTAATGTTGAATGTTGCTATTGTGAAAGGGCTATTATTTGCATTTAATAGTCTTTGTATACCTACATGGATTGGTTTTGAGGCCACTCTTGAGCAACAAGTCAAGGAACTTGGATGGTTTCAAAGGCAACTTTGTGTATTTAGATTAATCATTTTTCTCAAAGTTAGGCCTAGATTGATTAAAGGTAGAGGCCCTCAATGTTGGAGGTTAATTAGTTGTAGTAGGGGCCTTCAGTTAATTCATATTTTATTCTTATGAAGTCTTATTTTCTTTGTCCATAGTGGTGACAGATACATGGTTCTGCTTTCCCTTATCCCTATCATTCCTTGTGTGCTAATTCTTGTATGCCACGTAGGTAGGGTCATGGTTGGCTTCAGTAGCATTCTCTATGTTCTTTGCTTCTGAGAAAGCTAAATAAGGGACTACTAGTCTAAGTAATAGAGTTTGGACTTAAAGAAGTCATTAACTATCTCCTTGAATATGGTCATAAGGTGTGTCTTAACTATGGGTTCAAGAATCTCATTGATTAAAGCATTCTAACATTGAATAAACTTCTCGACAAGTTCAAGAGGCCCTTGATTAAATTTTATCAGTTGGTTAAGAGTCATATTAGGTTTTAAGTTATACTTGAAATGGTTAACAAACTACAAAACTAAGTCCTCTAGTGAGGTATTAGACCCTCTAGATAATGTGTGGTAGCAATCCAAAGCTTTTCTAATGAAGCACATAGGAAAGACATGCATAATGATATGAGGCCAAGCCTATAACAAAAAGCAATCAAAATGGAAGATAATAAAGTATGCATTGGAATTAGCCTTATCAATTTTACTTGGTGAATTATGGAATGGGAATGCCTGAAGGAAGAGTGATTTAGAGGATAGTTGGACTAATGGGATCATCTTGATAAAAGTCCATTATTTTAACTATTTGTATGGTGGAAGCTTTGATCTTTTGTAGCTATTTAGTAAGGTATTGGATCATTTTGGAAGGCCCGATCCAAGCCTTAGGGCATCCTAGTGGGCTATGGGATTTACAAGAATGGCTACAAGGGGAGTTGGAAAGCTTGAGACTATGCCTTGGGTAATGGCAATGATGGAAGAGGTTGGGTGATCATGGTTGTAGGGGGATTAAAAAATGAGAAGGAATTCTATGTTGAAATTTTAGGGATAAAAGGGGAAAAGGGGGTATGAGATGCTTGTGTATTTTGGAGTTCCACCAAGAAGCTCATTAGGATGAAGAAAGGACGAGATGTGGTAACCACCATAGGTGATAGTTGTGTGGAGCAAGGTTATGTTACAAATGGGATTGATGAGAAGAGGAAAGCTGCTTGAGGTATGAATTGAGCTTGATGTGTGGCTATAATGGGTGTTAACCAAAATAAGGTAGAATAAATAGAATAAGAGAAAGGTTCAAGAACTAGTTCCATAGATGATACAAGGGACACCGAACTAGGTTTAGTTGTTTAGGGAGCCGATTTTTGGAAAAGGCTACCAATGAAGGTGTCTAACTCTAGTTTAGCCTCAAACTCATCTTATTCTTCCTAATTCCCATTCAAGCTATGCTGCTCACTCCACTCATCAACATTTATGAGTCGTATCAACATGTATTCATAAAAGTCAGTAAGAAAGATTTTATTACTAGGTGATGGAATTTATTATTTTCCATCCTAGTGTATGGTTTCAAATTGATGCTTAGAATCAAATTTAGAATTGAAACACCACAAAAATTTGCATGTTATAACTCATCTTCATCATGTAGCTTTCACCCCATGAAACATGAGGAAAAAATTCATTGTAAATGTGAAAATTATAACCCACAATGGACAATTTCACATAATTTATACTTTTTGGGCTGAAAAATGCCTCATAAGTGGTTAGAAACTCATTCCCCAAGTGAAAAAACTCATCTAGTATCTATATTTATGCTTAGGGGGGGGGGGGGGGGGGGGGTTTGGGAGGTGTGAGGGGTGTCCAAAAATTCCTTTTGGAATGCCAAAAAAGGTAATTTGATGGGTTTTATGGGAGGTATACATTTTTTTATGCTAGAAACACATGTAGGAGGATAGATCTTACCTACCCCTAGTGTGGAATGGTGGTGGTTTTGGAAACATTTCCCCCTTCAACATGGAGACCACATGAATAGCTTGGAAACTTTTCCCCCTAAATGTGGAAATTTCTCCCTAGCCTAGAAAATTTTCCCCCTTAGTGTAGAAGTTTCCCCCAGCATGGAGGCTTCATTCCTAGTGTGTAAAATTCAATCCCTTATCATGAAAGCCAAAAAAGAAAAAAATTCATCACTTCATGCACTTCAACATTGACCAGCCACTTTAACGAGCATGGTGGAGAGTTTAGCTTGAAAGATTCATCCCCAATGTGGAAGGTATGCGCTAGTTACTATTTATAGTAAATGGAATGTCCATGGGGGGAAGCACTTACTATGTATAGTAACCCCTCAAATTTGGGCACCCATCTCACCTAAATTTGGCAGCCAATTTGTAGCAAATTTACATCAAATTTGTAGCCATTTTGCAACCATTTTGTAGCTAAATCATAGCCAATTTGTAGCCCCATTCATGATCCAAAGATCCTATACAAGCCAACCTCCAACACCATTTACAAGTTCAGCAATTTCTTGGGCATACAAGCAATTTTTGTTTAGCATTTTTGACAAGATTCAACACTTACATGGTTCAAAAATTCCATGCAAGGGCAACATTATCAAGCAATTTGCATACCCAAAATTTGACACTTGGGGCATTTTCAAGCACTCAAGAGCTCTTGTAGGTTCCCATACTTGCACTCTCTTGAACCCCAACATGGAAGCATTATAGCCTTGAGTGACCCAACTTTCATATTTGAGGTTGTAGTAGTCAAGAAAGGTTTGATAGCATTAGGAGTGGATTAGCACCCAAATCATGGAGTAAATCACATTGGCTTCAATAGGCTTTAAACTCCTACATAAGTGAACCCCATTTTTACTCATTCAGGCACCATTTGTACACATTTCTCTAACTTATTATTTATTATTTTTTAATAAAGTTTTAATTTTTGAGTTTTGTGTTCAAAAATAAATTTATTATCTATGAATTATTTACATCTATTTATATTTCCATGTTTCACATCTCATAAGTCCTTGGTTGATCTATTGGATTGGCTAGGGCACCTCAAATCCCATTTTTATTATGGAGGCCCTAGGATTTGGGGTTGGGAAACTTCTTACATCGAGGATCCTTGGCTTTCTTCCAGCAATCGAGGTTTTTGATTGTAATAATTTTTCTTGGTGCTAGAAGAAGGAACTGTTCCTAAATTCTATGATCAAATATACTAATTTTGTTATCATTTTGCTAGATTTTTCTTAATTTTTGTAGCCAAAACCTTTGAAGAATTAACTTTTGTGTTTCCCTTGTGACCAAAATTGTAATGTGGAAGTTGTAGGTGGTTCAATTTTGGCTTTTCACAGCACTTGTTGTGAATTTATAGCTCAAAGCCAACATTAATATCTCTTCCTCCTTATTATTTTTTTCTTTTTACTACCAAAATTTATTCTCTAGTTTCTAAAGTGGGTGATTCAACTCATCTGTCAGTTAGCTTCCCCCCCCCCCCCCCCCCCCAAAACAAANTCCAAGCTAAGAAAACTGCGAACTAGCTAAAACCAAACTTTGGTGGAAAAACACCAAATTTACACCTTGGTTTTTAGGCTTTCCCCCATTAATGTTGAGGTAGGAGGTATGAGATTTCCATAATCTCACCTCCTTTCTTTCCCCCCTTTTGTCATTCCTAGTGTGGAAGTAGTTGGAAGGCTAGCATTGATGAATTTTGAAGCCAATTTAATAACTAGAACTACTTTTATTTCAAGTTGAAAGCCATTTTCTAGTTTTTTGAAGTCAAAACTCCCAAGGANCAAAATTTGTTATGAATTCCTAGAGCAAAGCTAGCATGTAATCCTTAATAAAAATTTAATTATTTTTGGCATATTCTTTGCCACTAAACTAATGTTGGTTTCCACACTGACCCCCCTCTCTCCAACGTTGGAATAAAAAGGTGTGAGATTTCCATTATCTCATCCCCCTTATTTCCTCCCTTCCAACACCCCACACCACCCCGCCCCCCCACCCCCAACCCTACCATACCCAACGTATAGGTAGTTAGAAGGCCAAGTTGGGTGAGGTTTGAAACCAAGGTTGTGAATATTCCATTTTTAGTAAAGGGGTAAACCCCCCTTATCTTAACTTACTAATTACATCATTTTTTGTCATTTTTATTTCCTCTAAGAGTTTTTAAATTCCATTCACTAGTATTTACTCCTATTTACCATTTATAGCCTATTTTCTAAGTAATTCTTAGCAATATAACCATGTCTTTCCAAAAATCCACCAAATTGCCCTTCACCTTCATTGGAAAAGATCATAACCAACAATTCATAAGGGTGTATGATCTCAAAGACCCTACCATCATTGAGTGTAGGTGATCTTTGCGAGTCAGAGGAGAGAGTCTTGATTTTGTAGTAATCAATGAAAATTTTTATAACTTCATTTGTGCCAAAATATAGGTAGGCATGCTAATTTCATGAATTGAAGCCAAGGCCAAAATGGAGTTTGAGGTCATACATAGGAGTGGGAAAGAGTACATCCCTTCCTCGTATGAAGAATGTTTTTTTAATGATGTTTATTCTAGCATCCTATCTCAATTGATTATTGCAAAAGAGAAAGATGATAGGCCTACCTTTGATGAACAATAGGAAGAGGAGGATGAATTTAAGGTAGAATCTGAGCCCAAAAACATTCTTGGAGGACTATTCCAACAAACATCCCCCAAATTCATAGAACATTCCCCTAATGCTTTTGTTTTCTCCATGGGCATGGTGCCACCATCTTCCAACCCTCCATACCCTACTATAGCAGATCTCGTGCCAATTGTAGCCACACATCACACTCAGTCAATGCCACAAACAACAAACTATAATACATCAATGTCATTTACAACATAGTCTTGATATGTAAAATCATCAATGATAGATTTTACCATAAAAAATCCATTAACTACTCACTCTGAGATCCTCAGAAACACAAGGGTGACATACCAAATTTTTCCCATTTGTGGCTCAAGTACCTGAAACACCATGAAAATTACGAGTCGGCCTCAGGCAAAGATTCGCAATTCAAGCAAGAACGCGCATCAGTTTTGTTCAAGGAAAAGTTTACACTCTAACACGCATGGCAGCGTAATGAGTGTAATAAGCTCCAAAATAGTCGAAGGCAGAGTCCAGAGAAGCACAACAGTTCAACACTTTTTCTCGCGGCGCATGGATAACTTGTCTTTACGCTCGTTACGCGGCGGTGCGTACCATTGCGTATGTCATCATTAAAGTTGCACATTGTTTACGCTTCATCACGCGCAGCTGCGTAGTGAGCGTAAGTTGCACATTATTTACGCTTTGATTAAGCGCAGCAGCGTAGTGAGCGTAAAAAAATTTTGAGCTTATTATTTTTTACACCGGATTACACTCATGCACGCAACACAACGCGAATGAGTGTAATGCAGCTTGAAAGCAATTGAAGCACGCTCAACATGTACTTGCTCTTCATACGCACAACACGCAAATGAGCATGTTGTGCGTAGTTACAGTCTGACTTAATAATCAAGTCAACAGAACCCGAAATATTTGGGACCCACGTCATCAGGGTTGCGACTTTTCCAACGGAGCGTCGTGGCCTATAAATGCCTCAGTTAACAAAGATACAAGGGTTGGCAAATCAGAGAAGCAAAAGCATTTTTCTGAACACCAGAGCATTTAGCACTTTGGAGCAGAGATACAAAGAGAAGCACCTAGAAAATTATTGACAGTATCACCTTACAGCCGAAGCAAAGCGTAGTCCGCTTTAAGCACCAGTGACAGGAGTAATCGTTCTGCTGGAGAGACTCTATCAATCAAAAAAAATTGATCAGTAGACGTCAAAGCTTGGCCTTCCTTGCATCTCAGCTCTAGCCCGCAAGGTAGATTGGACTTCTGTTTAGACCATTTTGCTTGTTGTTTTGTGCTTGTTTCACATCCTGTAATCGGGGATTCCCCAGTGTAATTTCTCATACAAAATATACATTTTTAAGTCAAAGCGCAGATCTTGAAGCTACGTGCTTCTCTTATGTCAGCCTCCTTTTATCGTGTTTAGCATTATCACCATTGCAATCCGTCTACATCGTTTTCCCCTTGTTTTACAATTCCTCGAATCAGATCGTAGTATGCAAAGATCTGTTGTCTTCATCGTCTTACTGACCTGTAAGTCCCTGTCTGATCGACAAGACCGTTCAGGGCGCCGCGGATTCGCTTTTTCTAGCATAGCCCTCGTGCGGATCCGTGGTTAAAACTGTATACACGGAATTTCGGTTGGTATTTCTAGCTACCGACGTTTTCTATCGCTACAGATTTCTGGCGCTAGAAGGAGGGCCTTCAGGCTCCGATCTGAATATTTCGGGTAA
>MNCI01010386.1:332314-361394 GCA_015680685.1 Gnetum montanum
CTCCACCAGCGGTTAGCCAACCACTTCCTGCATTCCAGTTTCCTAGGGTTGCCCGCCCGGTCCAAGCTCCTATGCCTGCTGCACAGACACCTCCGCCAACAGGTCTAGACCAAGATTTCCAGCTTATCTAGATGCTTACCGAGGAGGTTCAACGCCTCAAGACCGTTGGATCTGATACCATTCAGATCATGGACTTCTATCAGGATGATCCGATCAATCCAGCGGTCCCCGTGCTGTCGTTGCCACCAGGGATGTCCCTCCCTCATTTTACCAAGTATAATGGAGAGGGGGATCCCAACACCCATCTAGCCACCTTCAGGTCTGAATCTTTGTTGTTACAACAATGGTCGCACACTTTAATTCGAGTCTTCGCGATGTCATTAACAGGGAAGGCTTTAGACTGATATAGAGCTCTCCCACGCTCTTCCATTTCAACCTTGGAAGAGCTGCTGACTCAATTTGTGACCCGCTTCAAATACAACATGAAGCTGGAAGTCACGTTGGAACAGCTTATGGGGGTGAAACAAGACCCGCTCGAGCCAGTCCAAAAGTTTATACAGCGTTGGAATGCTACCTTGAATGAGATCCGCGACCCGATCGCGGACTCCCATCTACTGGCTATATTCAAGGGAGCAGTCAACGACTTTATTAAGTCTAAGCTGTATTATCTTTCCCCAGGCCTTCGCCCAGGTCTGAAGCATCCAAGATGCTACGGAGGCCAGCAAAGACCCAGCATATGTCGCCTACAAAAACGCACACAACAAAGCCAAAGACAAAGGCAAGGCAGCGACAACGACAGTAGCTGCACTGACTGAAAATGCAAAGAATAAGAACAAGAAGATGCCCACAACAGCGCTGCCTGAGGCCATAGCTGGTGCCGCCACCAGCCAAGCCACAGCTGCCCCTGAACAGGCCCCCCAGCCAAAGCCAAATTTTGAGCGTAAAGATCGTTCAAAATACGCGGCTCTACCCGTGAAACATTCCGAACTGCTGAAACAACTGTTAGCGGCAGGACACATTCAACCTAAGAAAGTGTCCGAGGAAGCCCTGAAGCGTCACAGACGTCACTGTGAACTGCTGAAGGACCCTTCTTTAGCTTTGCCTAACAAACCAGTAGTTCCGAGATCTTTCAGGCTGGATCGTTTCTGTGACTACCACCAGATGTGTGGTCACGACACGGATTACTGCTGGGCGTTGAAAGACGACATTCAACGCATGATCGACGAAGGTCACCTGAAATTAGATAGTAGTAACCCTACACGTCCTGAAAATCAAACACTGCATGTATATAAGGATCCGTTGAATGCAAACTACGATCCTTACACAATCACTGTGGTGAGTACGGACGGTGAGCGTAAGGGACCGCCAAAACAGCCTTTTGTTTTGCGCATCCCCGCCAGCTCACCAAGGGGGCCAACTACTTTAGCGGCAGCCGGTGGGGCCTCACGGCCACCTTTTATTATACGGGCACCTTCCCAAGTACGCCCTCAGTCAAGCGACAGTACTCAAGCCGCGGCCCCGTCCGCGCCCATGCCTAGAGCGCCCTTCATTATCAGGGCGCCGGAACCACGGCCTGCTACTCTCACGCAGGGGCAGACCTCTCGTCAAGATAACCAGCCATCGCCTCCCAAGCAAAAGGAGGAGAATACCGTAGTTAACGCAACAAAAGACCACCCTATGCTTGGCTTCCCTAAGCCCAGGCCCCTGGCCTCTGTGCCTTTGTCCATGCCCCAGAAGCAGGCTAAAGGCACAAAAACACAGCCACCTTCTCTTGGCAGAAGAAAGAACAACCCTCCCACTGACACCGCTCCGCCTCGAGAGATCCGTCTTTTGGGCCAAATGGAGGAGGACAAGGGGGATAAACAACCCTGCCGAGAGAAGGACCTCCTCGATGCATTCACATAGGTCAGGCAAGCTCTTAAACAAAAGAACACAACGCTGAGCCTGTATGACTTACTGATGATATCTCGAGAACACCGTGAGGCTATGGTACGTATGTTGACATCTATATCAGTGGATGCCAGCCTACCGGCAGAAGAGGAAGCGATACATGCTATCATGTTTCCTTCCGAAGCTGAACAACCCAAGCCTACCTCGTTGACCTTCCTGGACGAGTCTGTCAAAGATGATCAGGAGAAAGGTCAAGTAACGACTGAGCCTATGTTCATTACCATTTAGGTCGGCCAGTACTGGATCCGGAGGGTACACGTGGATGATGGTGCAGCTACTAACATCGTTCCCTATTCCATTGTGGATAGGTTGGGATTGGTCGACCAGATCACCCCCACGACGACAGCTTGCGTGAAATCGTTCAACGAAGCACGGGTTCAAGTCAAGGGGACGGTACATATTGAGTTTGTGGTGGGGGGTCAATTCCCAACGGAAGCCACATTCTTAGTCATCAAGGAGATGCCCAGCTTCAACTTAATCTTAGGGAGGTCATGGTTAGCCCAGCTGAGGGCAGTCTCGTCGCCGATACATCAAGAGATACACCTGCCCTACGTCGGAGGGGAGGTTATCATACGCGGTGACGAGGTCACCCCTAGGACCATCAACAACATCGAAGAAGAAAGAGGTTCGGAGATCGAAACCACTGACGATCAGTCCCATCTCCAAGCTCCTAAACAAAACGACAACAATGACAACGGTCTAGCCTGGGCCAACCTGCCATTTCCAAATGACAGTGTAGAGGAGTCAAACCATAAGCCTCCTCACCCTTACGCAGCGCTCAACGTGAAGGCCATCAAGAGACAATTGCGTATCGACGGTTGAACAATGGTCTTCTACGTGTACCATCATTCTCGTGTAAGTTAGCATACTTCCCGCCTAGCAGCTTCTTTTGTTTGTTTCAACATAATTTTATGCTATATCTGCTTTCTGTGTTTACGCTTTGCATTTTTGCGTGTTTCATCGTACCTATGTTAGTTACGCTTTCGCATTACTTCACGCATTTATACACCATTCCATTTTTGTCACAATTTACATGCCACGGCCCGCAACGGCCTTAAACTAGTTATACAAAGTTAACCTATTCACACCGTTGTATGCAGTTACGCAGTTGGCCCGCAACGGCCTTAAACTAGTTATCTACAATCATCATTTACACACATTATTTTACGCACTTACGCAGGATTATATTCTATTATGTGGTTACTCGTATGTTGGCCCGCAACGGCCTTAAACTAGCATTGCAGGATTACTTATTATCATTTACGCAGTTACTCTCTGGCCCGCAACGGCCTTAAACTAGTTAAAATCAACCTCTTAATACTATTATAAGTAGTTACGCAGTTGGCCTGCAATGGCCTTAAACTAGGAATTACTTTCTATCATTATTACTTAGGTGAACTTTTCAACAGTTACATTTTCACTCTATAGACGAAACACAAAAAAAAAAATATGTAATTGATATTCAACGCATCCACCAGGTTCCATAACGTGTCTTTCTAGTCATTCGTGACATGATACTACACTCAACATTAACAAAATTTTGCGTAAATAATAATTACGCATTCCCCCTACTNCCAAATAACATCAAAAATTAGAATAGACGACGCTAGTCAGAAAATTTTCCGACTAAGTCATGCGTAAACTTACTCGTGACGGCCCTACTTCCGCGACAAAGGGAAGCTTGTCCAAACCAGCCCACAAACGCTGCATAATCTCATCCTCTGTCAGGTCTGGCCACACATCCTCGTCCATCGTAGCTCCAGCTTTCACCTTCCCTTTCTCCACGCTACTCCAGCGGGGTGGATCTGGGAAGAAAGTAGGAATTGTAGCCTGATTCCCAAGGAAAACCATTGCCCTCTCTAGGGACGCAGTTACGGTCACCTGCTCTTCGAGCTTCTTGAAAGCTTCAGACGCTCCGATGGTGTCCACGAAAACCTCCAGGGATCGAGCTTTAACAGTGGAATCGCGGTAGCGTTTTCTATAAGCGGCGCTATCCCTTTTATATACATGCTTGTGGTCCTTCTCCTTCTGCCCCCATTCCTGTACGCTCGTGCAGTAGTCCCTCCAGTCCCAGATTTTCTGAGCTAGGAGCTCAATTTGCATCCTTTACTCTACTAACGCCCGACTGGTCTGTACGCTGTTCTTGATGGCTGTCCAATAACGGGAGTGATCAATAACAGCAATACGTCAATCTTCATCCCCCGTCACTCGAGCCTATAGGAATTCGTACCGCGCCCTTAGGTCCTCGACTTCCTTGGTCAAGGATTCAACCCTCTGCTCTAACCGTTGCAGCCTTTTCCATAGGCTTTCATTAACATTCCTACTTTCCCATATGGAGCACGTCGAGCGTAACGCACATTTATGCATTTCCTCATAAATGTGGCGTGGCACGACTACCCCATCAGATGGGGGCTCCGCGGTGTCTAGATCAATGGGCTCCGCGGGATCTCATCGGAGGTGAGCTCCTAACAGAAAAACAAGCATCAATACGGATGACACATTACTAAGGCATTATGTCGTAACTTCGTTGCAGCTATAACTTACCAGCGCTAGGCTCGACGCGTTCCAGACGCTCGATCATGTCGCTGACGACGCCTTCCATGAAGGCAAATTTATTGAGGAAGTCTCTCCACATCTTGCTCACAGCAGCGGACGTTGAGGCATCTTCTTCCCCTATAGCGTAATTTGGTTAGACATTACCTCCATTAACAAATTTTTTTAAAACACGCTAACACACTCATTACCTCTGCCAGTGACAGTGGCGATTTCATCAACATCTTCTGTATCTTTTTCCCTTTCACGCACTGGAGTCTGTGCATCGCTGGTTCTAGTAGCTGGGGCCTCCTCACGTACCCCAGCCTATACGCGGCTTCCGCTAGCAGCTGGGGCCACCTCACGCACTAGAACCTACACACAGCTCATATTAATAGCTGGGGCCTCTTCTTCCAAAATTGAGGCCCCCTCCCCACGGCTTAGTATCATCGCACCTGTCTCAGGGGTCAATTGCCCTGTCATTTTTTTTGTTTACACCACCATACCTTAGCATATAATTCCAGATCATCTAAGTAAAGCATTGCATATACAATCCTTTCACACTTACCAGGTGGAGGCTTATTCCGCTGCACCTTGATCCCAAAAGTTTGGCCTGCATCACCCCCAGGGGCCTCGGTTAGGCGAAGCCTCTTCCACCGAGCTACCGGTTCCACAATTTCCTCCGCCAGGTGCTTCCCCCGCGAGGTGTCACCGGTGTAGGTAGGCATTATCCCACCTACACTGTCAAGACCTTGCACTGGGGATGCCATCAAGCCTTTAGTCGTTACAGAAAATGACTCTCCGATCCCTTCCGGCGGATCCTACCCACGGGTAGTGCTGAGAATGTGGGTAATCCAAGGTCTGGATAGCTGGTCTCAGTCTTGCTGTACCCAGACCCCATTCCTCTGAACGACCAGATACTCAGCAAACCACCGGAGGCAAGCTATGAAAAATGCATAATGCACATTGAAGCGGGACTCAAGCTTCTCGCGATGCTTGACCATTTCACTGCGCAGTCCCTTGGCAAGATGGCTCATCCAATTAAACCGGGCTCCCTCTTCCAGGACCTCTCGCATGATACGGGTCTGTTCTACTGAAAAGAACTTCACCTGCGAGAGGGTTTTGGGGAAGGTCCAGGCCCGAAAAAGGGGATAAAGTGTCTTGGCGGTCCCCATCTCGAATTTCTCACAAGGAAACCCCTTGGTCTTTTTAGGGATCCTCACCCACTCCTTCAGAAACTTCTCGACTCTAGTGCTCCTCTTGGTCTTCACTTTTACGGCAAGGTCATTCGAGGGGACACCAAATAGGTTCGAGAAGAGCTGAGCGTTAATACCGAAGTTTACGCGCATGTTATGCACGCGCGTGCTAGAACGATCTGCCTTCTCGGTGAAGGAGTTGACCAAGGCTATCATTTCGCTGGTGGGGACATCAGGGGTCGCAGCCAAAAATAGGTGCATTAGCCCTACGGCCTGGATCTTGGTGGTCACTACGACTGGGGCCGCCGAGTGGCCGAGCCAACGCTGTGCCTCCTTAATATCACCGTAGCGAAAGAGAACATCCCTCACCTCGCGGCCGGAAATCGTAAGGGTAATCTCCCGGGATTCCTTGACTGAAAGACATAAAACGCAAGTCAAACAGAAAAATTATTACATAGTGTCCATGACTCATAACTACACGCATAACATTAGAACACGCAGCGGCCTTACCGGGGCCAAACGACAACGGAAATGGCGGGATTTCCCTCTGCACGTCCTCGACGGTGAGGGGCGGATCCAAGGTCCAGTCCTCGTGCAGCCACCCGAGTTCCTAACAATTCTTAAAAGGGCGCTCGTAGCGGGTGTGATACTCACGCATCTCATGGCCAATTTGCCCGATAACACCGTCACGCACGTTGTTGGTCGCGGTAAACGCCATTATTGCTATTTCGGCCCAGGCCAACATATCGCCATCGCCAATTAACCTGTTGTCATGTATAAAAAACCTGTACCATACAGCGTAGGCTTAACTTACACTTTGCACATAGACTTTTCTTACCCTTCACGTCAATAACAGACATTATAACAATAATAAAGACAATACAGTTAGCCAAATTTTCTTACCTGCTCGCGTAGTACACCGTGCCTTGTGGGTTCTGGAAGTATGTCGACACATGATGAGCCATGAACAGCGTGTTATACTCATGATAACAGTTGAAACGGGCCATGCCCCAGATCCAGTGTAAGCTCCTCAAACCGCGGGCGCTGAGCACTTAGTCCTCAGGATGGCCCGTGTCGATGGCCCCGTCTGTCAAGTAAGCCAGAATCCCCTGCGCAGACCTCACCAACAGGTGCTCCAAAATGGCACCGGCAACATCACCAGTCACATTAGACCAGACAATGATGCTGAAGTTGCGCAGTAAAAACTGCAGAAACTCCAGCACCCCCTTTCGGAACCAGATGGCCTTCCCCTGCACTCGTGTGTGAGGGGGAGAGACATTAGGGATGATGGGGTTCACCCAGCACAAAACCCCAATGTGGTCTAGCACAATCAGGATGGGCTTCAACGCGACGCTGTATAGAAAAGCCAAAGCGTATATTAACACCTACATTCGCATTTGCACGACTAACACAGAAAGCTCATAAAACGCACCTAGGCCGAAATCACCCAAACCCTTGCAATAACGCAAGGTTTGTCCCTGACAACGGCGATAAACGCAACCCTTTCAAACCCTCACATAGGCCCGAGGTTCATAACTCGAAATCAACATGCACGCAAATGAAAATATACCACGAAAAGCAGCCATAGAAATGAACGTAAGCATGTAAGGAATGACTAACCAGTTCAACGGCGTGGGGTCACGAACATCGATCAACGCTTGCGAAACACGGTCCAGAGTTGCTTGCATTTCGTCGATTTTGGCCAGTTTTCTGTTCTTCTTCTTGATCTTCAGTGTCATTGCGACGGCTTCAGAATTCTTTCACAGCTTAACGCTTGCAAATCTTTGCGAGATTACATGCCCTAACTCTCTGTTCTTCCTTTTCTCAGCGATAGTTGTGAATTTGAATTCTCGATAGCCAACAGCCTGTTCTCATCGAAAAATCACTCGCTTATATGTGAAGATCACCGCCTTGATATCCGAGTTTAGCGGGACTTTCCTAAAACAAACCCCGAAAATCAAGATATTAATGTGGCCAATATCGCACGCGCCACTGTCCGAAATGACGTTAAACTACCACATCTTATCGCCTCGTAATCGGGTTACATTGATTACAGCTTGTCTATAATATTCAAAATTTAGTTAGCCTTCCACGTTCGGCGACATCACGTCACTTGTCTCATAACCATTTACACACTTGCCGGTTTTGCAGGACAGACGAAGAATAGACGCCACAGTTTCAGCACCCTTAACTTTGACAGGCCCATACGGGAGCTTAATTAGACAGTTTGACTCCACGCTAGTAGACGTTAACCTCCCTTTAGAAAGCGTAACCATAGTCGCATCGGAGACGTCCCCAGAATGGCCAGAACAGTCAACGCGTACGCTAGACCTAGAGGCTGGAGACATAACCAAGGACCCCCTCAGCAAGGTCCCTATCGTTACGCATAAGGATGAGACTAAAACGCTCAAAGTCAGTTCTTTGTTAGACGAACAAACGCACAACGCTATAAAATGGGTCCTGCAAGACAACATTACTGTCTTTGCATGGTCATACGAGGATATGCCTGGGTTAGATCCTAGGTTAATCCAGCATAACATTATCCTAGACCCACAGATTAAAGCGGTTAGGCAAAAGGCACGCAAAATCAAACCAGAGATCGCGCTAGCAGTGCGTGATGAAATCACCAAGCTATACCAGGCTGGTTTCATCCGCGCGGTCGATTACTCAGACTGGGTATCTAACATTGTGGTCGTGCCGAAGAAGACCGGGAGCATACGCATATGCATAGACTTCCGGGATTTGAACAAGGCCACAATCAAGGATAACTTCCCATTGTCGAGTATCGACCAGCTAGTGGATACAACAGCTGGGCATGCGCTTCTGTCCTTCATGGATGGCTTTTCAGGCTACAACCAGATTCGCATTAACCCAGAACACCAACTGACCACGACGTTCATGACACCCTGGGGCACCTTTTGCTACACCATGATGCCTTTTGGTCTAAAGAACGCCGGAGCAATGTACCAACGGGCCATGACATACATCTTCAGCGATTACCTCCTAGGAAGGCTGAATGATTACGTAGATGACATAGCTGTCAAGTCTTTGAAGTCGAAAGATCATTCAGAGGACCTGGAGTTAGTCCTTAAAAGATGTTCCACATACGAGCTCTGGCTTAACCCAAAGAAGTGCGTATTTGGAGTCAAAATCGGATGCATGCTAGGGTTTGTGGTATCGGAAACCGACATACAAGTTGACCCTGATAAGGTCAAAGCCATTGTTGGGTTAACACCTCCCACAGACCTCAAGCAAATACGCGGGTTACAGGGACGCTTACAGTTTATACGCCGGTTCATTTCGAGGTTAACCGACAAGTTACACCCTATGCAACACTTGCTAAAAAAGGGGATTAATTTCGAATGGACCGATGATTGCCAACGTGCGTTTGACAATTTAAAACAAGAACTGCAACATTTGCCGACAGTTTTCCTGCCACAAAGGGATTTTCCTTTTTTCATTTACCTCGCAACTTCGGACGTAGCAATAGCAGCGTTACTTTGTCAGAAAAGGGATGATGGGTCAGAAGTGCCCATCTACTACTTGAGTCACACTCTATGTGTGTACGAGACAAGGTACAACAATGTCGAGCGTAATTTCTTAGCTTAGTTTTTACGCTTAAGAACTGTAGGCATTATCTTTTTCGTAGTCAAGTTAACATCATCTGTAAAAACAACATCCTTAGAGCCATTACGCATAGCTTATATGAGAGTAGTAAAATAGCTCGCTGGAAGGCTATCACGGCAGAATTCGATCTGCACTATATTGGCCAATCATCCACGAAAGGCCAAGCGATAGCTGACCAGTTAATAACTTCACTGGTTCACAATCAAGCAACCATAGAGCCAGAGTTCCCAGATGAACATGTACATAATCTAAGCCCTATCTCGATAGGCCTTGAAGCAACGTTATATTTCGATGGAGCTTCAACTGCTAGAGGAGGTAGTGCCGCCACTGTTATTTCGCTGTCGCCTAAGGATGTGCGTCTACACGCTTATCGCTTGACCTTCCCTTTTACGAACAATGTGGTAGAGTACGAGGGGCTCCTCAGGGGGTTACGAACTGCAGGTGAACTCGATGTTCAACACCTGGCGGTTAGGGGCGATTCGATGCTTGTCATAAATCAAATCACTGGAGTCTACGCCTACAAGGCGGTACATTTGCAGCCCTACTGCGATCAAGCTAAAGATCTTCTGAGGCGATTTACAACCTTCGATGCCCAACACGTCCCACGGACTGATAACACGCTGGCCGACGCACTGGCCACCCTGGCTTTACATGTGCCTTCACACCTGTTTAACACCTACCCTGCATTGATTACAGACTACGCAGACCCTATCATTCAGATGGTGCAAATCTCCTCTCTTCTCGAGGAAAGCACGCTTGAATGGTATGATAATATCAAAACTTATCTTTTACAGGGTGAGCTACCATCTGCATTAACACGCGCACAGAAGGACGCAATCCGTAAGCAGGCTAGGCAATACGTCATCATCGGAGACAGCACTCTCTGTAGATGCTCCTTTGATGGCATGTTGCTTGCCTGTGTTGACAAAGACCAAGCGTAACACATAGTCGGCGAAGTTCACGAGGGACTGTGCGGTGGCCACGTAGCACCACGGGCTATGGCCCTAAAAATCCGTCGCTTAGGATACTACTGGCCACGCATGGAAAGAGATTGCTTGACAAAAGTTAAAACCTATGACATGTGTCAATGTCACGCAAACCTCATCCACGTGTCACCCACAGAATTGCATACAACACAGATAACATGGCCATTTCAACGATGGGGATTGGACATCATAGGACCCATCACGCCAAAATCTTCTGCAGGGCATAGCTTCATTATTACTGCTACTGAGTATTTTACGAACTAGGTAGAAGTTGTCCCCCTGCGGAAAATCACATTCCAACACGTTTGCCATTTTATCTTGGACAACATAGTAACCAGATTTGGTCTCCCGATGACTATTCTGACAGACAATGGGCCACAGTTTAGTAGCACGGAAACCAAATCCTTCTGTGATAACCTAAACATTAGACAGTCTTTTTCCTCCCCCTATTACCCGCAAGCGAATGGTCAAGTTGAAGCAATGAATAAAGTGATCATCAATTTGCTCAAGAAAATGCTCGACGGCAACAAAAGGCGGTGGCACGAGCAGATCCTCTATGTGTTATGGGCATATCGTACTATGTGTAGGACAGCTACGGGTAGTACGCCCTATAGCCTGATTTACGGATCTGAAGCAGTGCTACCTCTTGAATTGCAAATTCCTTCTCTGAGAATTGTCCTCTCCACCATTATAAATGAGGCTCAACACACCGAGGCTCGGATAATGGATTTGGATTTAGTAGAAGAGAAGCGGATACAAGATCTTGATGCGATTGAGAAATATCAAGATAAACAGAGACAAAAGCATCATCACAATCTTCAGCAGCATCCGATCAAGAAAGGAGACCTAGTCCTCAAAGCCGTTCGTGAGCCGGTATGCAAGTTCTCGGCAAATTGGGAAGGGCCCTTCTCGGTGGTCGACGCATATAGTAACGGAGAGTTCAAATTAGCAGACGTCAACGGCAACGAACTAGCAAACCCTGTAAATCATGTATACTAGAAGCGGCATTTCATCTAGTAGCATCTACGGTGTCGACAACAGGTATGACAGTCCTCGTCTGCTACGACGTAAAACTGGCATTGACCGTTCGCTACGATGTAAAACTGGCACCAAACGTCCGCTACGATGTAAAACTGGCACTAACCGTCCGCTACGACGTAAAACTGGCATGCCTTGCACGTGTCCGCCATGACGCTAAACTGGCAAATGGTAACCGTCCGCTACGACGTAAAACTGGCAGTGTTGTACAGGTCCGCCAAGACGAAAAACTGGCATCTTTTGCACGTGTCCGCCACGACGCTAAATTGGCACAGGTAAGTAGCCGTCTGCTGAGATGTAAAACTAGCACAGATCTGTCCTTAGGTCATGACATAAAACTGACATCCACAGCACGGTCTGCTGAGACCATAAACCAGCCTTGCTACCGTCCGCTACGACGTAAAACTAGCGCTTCTTGATCTGCCCGGACTTTAAACTGGGACCATGGTCTGCTGAGACTTAAAACCAGTAACGGCAGTCTACCAGGACTTAAAACTGGGATGTACATACTGCTACCATGTAAATCAAGTGAGCGCGATCATCTCTGTACAGCTGCACAGCAGACGGGGTGGGATACTGAAACAGTCCCAGTGTCGCCAGCCCACTGGCATCCTACTGATTCCTCGAATAAGCTAAGAGGCATCTTACTGATCCCTCGGTGATACCGCCACCGCACCCACCGCAATGGTAGTACCTCTGAGAGTTTAGCCTCGCCAGTCGGAGCCCCAACGAAATCCTCGTCGGCAACAGCTTCAGGAATCTCCGCCAATCATCGCTATCGGACGCCAGCTTCGCAGATTCATCTGGCCGGTTCATTGTGCAACCAGTTAGCTGCACTGTGTCTGATGCCTTTTGGCGAAGATATGCAACACCAATCATCAGGTTCGGCGGCTCCGCCCGTGTGCTCCGGCTCCTTCTTTATAGCCCATTCACTCTATCTCACACCAAACGACGTTTGTCTCAATAGCCTAGGCCCTTGTTCGCATGTGCAATTGTGTCCTCTGTTTTCTTTTGTGGTTGCAGGTTACTTTCCTTGGAGAATGTTGTCCAAAGGTGCGTCCATCTGAGCGGTGAAGTATAACAGCGTGTTGAAATGGCTACTCAGGTTTTCCTGACCACTTAGCTCTGCACGTCTATACCTCGCACAATCCTACCCTTAACTCTTGTTTCCTTCATCCCCACCACCCAGTTCCCATACGTAAAACCTACATACGCAAGTATTCATTTGCCGCACTCACACTAGCAGAGACATCGCAGAAAGTGATGCGCAATGCTCCTTTTGCACGCATTCCTGCTACAACCCGTGACAGAGAAATCTTAGGCTGACACGCTACGCTCATCTGAAAGCATTCCTGTTGACCGCGTATTTCATACCCCTACCATCATAACTCNTTTGTTCAAGGACAAGTTTACGCTCTATCACGCATGGCAGCGTAATGAGTGTAATAAGCTCCAAAATAGTCGAAGGCAGAGTCCAGAGAAGCACAACAGTTCGACACTTTTTCTCGTGGCGCATGGATAACTTGTCTTTACGCTCGTTACGCGGCGGTGCGTACCATTGCGTATGTCATCATTAAAGTTGCACATTGTTTACGCTTCATCATGCGCAGCTATGTAGTGAGCGTAAGTTGCACATTGTTTACGCTTCATCACGCGCAGCTGCGTAGTGAGCGTAAGTTACACATTGTTTACACTTCATCACACGCAGCTGCGTAGTGAGCGTAAGTTGCACATTATTTACGCTTTGATTACGTGCAGCAGCGTAGTGAGTGTAAAAAAATTTTGAGCTTATTGTTTTTTACACCGGATTACGCTTATACATGCAACACAACGCAAATGAGTGTAATGTAGCTTGAAAGCAATTGAAGCACGCTCAACATGTACCTGCTCTTCATACGCACAACACACAAATGAGCGTGTTGTGCGTAGTCACAGTCTAACTTAATAATAAAGTCAACAGAACTCGAAATATTCGGGACCCACGTCATCAGGGTTGCGCCTTTTCCAATGGAGTGTCGTGGCCTATAAATGCCTCAATTAACAAAGATACAAGGGTTGGCAAATCAGAGAAGCAGAAGCATTTTTCTGAACACCAGAGCATTTAGCACTTTGGAGCAGAGATACAAAGAGCAACGCCTTGACAATTATTGACAGTATCACCTTACAGCCGAAGCAAAGTGCAGTCCGCTTTAAGCACCGGTGACAGGAGTAATCGTTCTGCTTGAGAGACTCTATCAATCAGAAACAATTGATCGGTAGACGTCAAAGCTTGGACTTCCTTGCATCTCAGCTCTAGCCCGCAAGGTAGATCGAACTTCTGTTTAGACCGTTTTGCTTGTTGTTTTGTGCTTGTTTCACATCCTGTAATCGGGGATTCCCTAGTGTAATTTCTCATACAAAATATACATTTTTAAGTCAAAGCGCAGATCTTGAAGCTACATGCTTCTCTTATGTTAGCCTCCTTTTATCGTGTTTAGCATTATCACCGTTGCAATCCGTCTACATCGTTTTCCCCTTGTTTTACGATTCCTCGAATCAGATCATAGTACGCAAAGATCTGTTGTCTTCATCATCTTACTGACCCATAAGTCCCTGTCTGATCGACAAGACCGTTCAGGGCACCACGGATTTGCTTTTTCCAGCATAGCCCTCGTGCGGATCCGTGGTTAAAACTGTATACACGGAATTTCGGTCAGTATTTCCAGCTGCCGACGTTTTTTGTCGCTACAGTACCAACACAAACATATTTTTCTTTGTTTAGCCCATAAGTCACAACCATATCAAAACCTTTTCCTTTTGTCATACAACCCATAACAAGGCCACAAACCTCACAAAAAAATGCCACAACCTTATGTATGGACCTCACGATCTATGGGACCATCATAAGGCTTCGATCAAGCCTTCAAATGATCCAAGACCTAATAGAGGAGTTGAATAGGCTTAAAGCCTCTACACATAGACTATCAAAATTATGGACTTCTACTAGGACAATTCCATAAGTCCTTTAGTCCCATCCTTGACACATCCTCCTAGTGTTTCCATTCCTCAATTTAGTAAATATAATGGAGAAGGTGACCCTAATGCTCACCTTATTACCTTTCAATTTGAATATTTACTCTTGTATCCATGGCCTCATACCATCATGAGGATTTTATTTATGTCTTTTATTGAGAAAGCACTTGATTGATATCATGGATTGCCTAGAGGATCCATATCCTCTTTGGAGAACTCAGTATCCTAGTTTGTCAATCACTTCAAGTATAACTTGAAACCTAACACAATGCTTGACCAACTCATGAAGGTCAAGCAGGGGTCCTTAGAACCCATACAAAAATTCATTCAGTAGTGGAATGAACTATTGAATGAAATACCAGAGCCCATAGCTAAAGCCCACTTGTTAGCCATATTCAAGGAAGCAATTTATGACTTCATCAAGTTCAAACTCTACTACCTTGATCCACGATCTCTTAGCCAAGCATTCCTGCAAACTAAAAATATTGAGGACGCCATGGAGGCCAACCATGATCTAGCCTACATATCATATAAAAACCAACACACTCAAAGAGAGAAGGAAAAGAGTAAGAAAAACAACACTATCATAGCAAATATAACCAAGAAAACCAAGACCATAATCCAAGGGTTGAAGGTCAACCCACCCAAGGCCCCCACCAATGACCACAATAATCAACCATCAACTTCTAAGATCACTACATCAACAAAAAATAGAGCTAACTCTGAAAGGAAGGATAGGTCAAAATACACTACATTACCATTAAAACCATTCAAGTTGCTAGACTAACTATTAAGAAGTAAATGCATGAAACACAAAAAAATGACCAAAGCCACTTGAAGGAAACATGAGTAACTATGTGAAATAGCCAAAGATCCCACTTAAGTAATGAAGGATGATCCTCAATTGCCTAGATACTTCAAGGTAGACTACTTTTTCCATTATCATTAGCTGCTTGGTCATGATATAGAATTATACCTTGCACTAAAATATGACCTTCAAAGAATGATAGATAGGGGGAACTGGTTTTAGATGCTTCAAGCCTAGTTTGGCCATAAAACCAATCGATGCAAGTCTACAAGGATTCATTGAATGCTAATGATAGCCCCTATGTTATTTCAGCATTCAACATCAATGATAATTGGAGACCTGTAAGAGAACCATTTGTGATTCAAGTATCCCTCTACAATGAAAGAACTTCTTCAGCTTCCCAGAGCTCAAGGTCTCTT
The DNA here is from genome assembly GCA_015680685.1 of Gnetum montanum. Lineage (NCBI taxonomy): Eukaryota > Viridiplantae > Streptophyta > Gnetopsida > Gnetales > Gnetaceae > Gnetum > Gnetum montanum. The sequence continues at coordinate 347,883 of MNCI01010386.1, forward strand.
GTCATTGTGAGAGTACCATCACAAATGCTTTAGAGGGAACATTTTGTCATCAAGGTCTCCCAACCCAATACAACAAAAATAGCTATAGCCCAATCAACTACACAACAACCTCTTGTGGTGGCCAACACTACTACCTCTTCCTTACAACCAATGGCTAACAACCAAAAAACTATAGCCAACCAAAGGAAGAAGCATAAGCAAAAGTTTGACAACAAGAGAGACAAGCAGGAAAAGGCATGAAATGAAGTGGGCCCACTAAAGCCCACTCCCATTTTAGCTATACCTATGACATCCTCTACCCCATATCCTTCAACCAACAAGACATAGGAGGACATCAAAGCCCATAACCAAGACAACAAGGAAGAGCCACAACAACCACAACCTAAAGCCAAAGTCTACATTTTGGGATGCATGAAGGAAGTAAATCACAACTGGGGTGATAAGCCCATGGCCAATGACAAAAACTTCCTCAGTGCAATGGACCATGTCATGACTTCCATCACACATCATGAGGCACTAGTCAAAATCTTGACCTCCATACCCATTAGTGAAGATATTGTTGGTAATGAGGAAGCCATTCATGCAATAATGATTCCTCCCTCATGAGGGGAGGAGAAATCAACATCCTTAACATTTCATGATATGAAAATTAATATTAATCTCTAGAATGGTGAAGTGAGTACAAATCCTTTATTCACAACCATATGCATAGAATAATTTAAAATACATCAGGTTAATGTTTATGATGGAGCAACAACCAACGTCATCCCATGCACCATCATTGAACACTTGGGCTTAACTAAGCAAGTACAACCTACAACCATCATAGCTCTTAAGTCCTTCAATGAATCAAGAGTTGCCATCAAGGGATATATCTTATTGGATTTTGTAGCCAAATAATATTTCCCTACAATCACAAACTTCTTAGTGATGGTAGAGACACTAGGATTCAACATGATCTTGGGAAGACCTTGGTTGGCTCAGTTACGAATTGTGTCCTCATCCATCCATCACAAAATTTACCTTCCTTACAAGGGAGGTAAAATCATTATTCATGCTAACAAGATAGCTCTTCTAGCTATCAACAACATAGAAATAGAATATGGATCTAAAGTAAAGCTTCATGAAGAAGCTCCTAGCCATGAAGAGTGAAAAACCAAGACAACCAACAATGACAATGATAAGCAATGGGATACATTATGGGATGAACTCCCTTTTAGAATCATAAGTGAAGGGTATGGTAAATAAAAGCTTGTGCAAAGTAGGCCTTACTCATTTCCTAATCTTGCAAAGGTTAGGAAGAATCTACACAAGTGAAGTTCACCTTAACCTTTCCATGCCCCTATGATTAAATGCACCAATAGCCATGTAGCCTTATTTTTCTTTGGTAATTTATTTATTTTATGCACATAGCCTAAGTTTATTTGCATTGTTACCTATTTTCTACAACCTTTATTTATTTTTACTTATGTTTTAAACATTGAAAAAGCCTCTCTTTCAAACATCATTTACTAAGATGTTAAACTGGCACTACATCTACTAAGACACTAAACTAGCATTATGGTCTACTAAGACCTTAAACTAGCATGATGGCCTAGCATAGTCTTAAACTAGAAAAACTATATAACTTGTGCCCACAATGGCTTAAAACTAGCAAATATTCCTTCTATTATTATATCTCCTTTTTTTTAGCTTATTATTGCAACAATTTAATGTTACAACCAAAAAGTCAATATAGCCATGTTTACAACATTTACTACTATAGATGCATATAGCCAAAAATAAAATCAAATTTAAAATTTAAAATTAAAATGTCCATAACATGATAGCCATGGCCACACTATGTGGCAAGAATGTCAAAAAATAAAAACCATCTATAACATAGTCTTGGCTAATCATAGCCATCAACATAAAAATAAAAACAAGCTAAATTGAAGGAGGCTACTGAGTGGCATTTGGAGGAGGAAGTGATGGATCACTTCCACCATCATCACTAAAGTTGCCAATGTCTCCTAAGGCCTAAAATTGCAACAACATATAGCCAGTTAGTAACCCATAGCAAAAATCATGACTTAAAACAAAGACTAAAACATAAAATATATCGAACCTAGGGAGATTTCGACTCCATTACTTCTAGGGATAGATGGGAAAGGTCTTCCTTAAAATTATGGAGGATCTAGTCCTCTATCATGTTGACTGAGTTAACATCCCCAAGATCAATGTTAGAAAGAATGCTAAACCTATCTATAAGAGTCCAAGTAGGAGGCTCATGAGTAGTAGCAGCTATAGAGGTCTCACCTACCACCATGGCCATTTGAAGAGTAGGGGATGGCTCCACCTTGAGAATACTTTCAAAAAGTTGATAAGAACTCTCTACTGGGATCCCCTAAATGAATAGCTCTCTCTTGCATTGTTCAATCAACTCCTCCTTAATCCCCTTTAGGTAGGCCCCATGATTGGCCTTATACTAATGCTTGTGGGCCTTTTGTGTCTTGCCCCACTCTAGGACCCAAGTGTAGTGATCCTTCTAGTCCTCAACCTTTTGGGAGATGAGGTCCATCTACACATGTTGTTTTTCCATCTCCTATAGAACCACTACATTTTCTTGAACAACATGCCAGTAGCAAGCCCATGTGATCTACTTAGTTTGTAACTCCCCCAAGCTAGCCACTTGGGCTTCCACAAAGGCTTTATGGTCTTGAAGATCTCTAATCGTATCCTCCTACCTTAGAGCCTTTTTTATTAAGGCCACAAGTTCCTCCCATAGGGATTCATTTGACTTCTCTAGTTTCCATGAAGATTTTGTACATGTCATTACTAAATCAATGGTAGTCTTGTACAACTTCTCGAGCATACTAGATACATCAAAGAGAAAATTAGGTAAGGAGTCTACCTCCATGTCTCTACTAGGGTCTCACCCCATAGAGGGTACTACACAAAGCATAAAATACTACCATAAAAAAAAACCTAAGATAGCCACAATGCAAGAAAATCCCATGACTAAAGAACATAAAAAAAATCCTTACCTATCTTAGGTGCAACCTGATGTAATCAGTTAATGATGACCTTAGAAATTCCATGCAAGAACTCCACTTGGTCTTGAGCCTCTACACATGGTTTCATGCAAAACTTAGGGACAACAACTTACACTAGTGGCTCAAGAATTGCTATAAGCATAACAATCTCCAAAAGGTTAGAATTATGATCAAAGATAATCAATGAGATATGAAAAAAATATTAAGGTATTGGCATACTTAGCTCCTTCTCCTCTCCCTCCTTAGGGATGATGATGGGAGAGGTACCTAGTATTGCCTCACCAAACAAGACATCTAAATTGTCTATAATTGCAACAGCAAGTCCTTCAACCATAGGTTACTTTAGGAGTGCCTCTTCTACCTTTGTTCTACCTCCATAGTAGCTTGGGCTGCTATAACGTAACACTTATTTACAAGCATAGCACATACAAAACCAATTAACACATAAAACCATAAAGTAGCCACAAAATTTCAGAAGATGAAATAGCCAAATTGAAAAGCATACTTGCAACTACCTACTATGATGGCTTAAGCTTAAACCTAAGCCTCTTCAAGGTAGGCTGATCTAATGCTAGGGGTGCCTCCTCCATAGGCCTCTTAAGTTTCTTTCTAGCTACCCCTTTGGCCTCCATGCATCATCGTCTAGCATCTTGAACACTAGCAGGAAACAAGAGGGGCTCATCATCATTAGTACTATTGGGAGACTTGTACTACCTAACCTCAAGATTTTTAGTGATGATGGATAATGTTTCATCCATCACCTTTGGTGGGTTCTAGGCCTACACTATTGGATAAATGTGCTTTATCCAAGGCCTAGAAAGTTGGCTTGGGTCTTGGAAAACCCATCACCCATTCCTACACACTACTAGAAACTCCACAAACCTATTTAGATAACCTACAAAAAATGCATAGTTCATATGGATTATCATAGAGATGTCAACATGGAGTCCAAGGATCTCCTCTCAAAGCCCAGTAGCCAATGCATTCACCTAATCAAATTTGATGCCCTTCATCAAGAACTTCTTAAAAGTCCACCACTATGTTAGGTCGATTACCTTCTTTTGTCATAGTGGTTTGGGGAATGCATGGGACCTAAACAAAGGACATGATTCCTTTGCATCAATGTTCATGAATCTATCCATAAAAATCCTAGAGTGGCCCATATTAGTGTCATTCCACTCTATAATTCCCTCATGATGGCCTGATTCCCTTACCGTCTTGGTGGGAACCTTTGCCCCATCAGCAGGAACACCAAAGAGGCCAGCACCTACATCCATGTTCACCTTAACACCTCAGATGATGGTACTAAAACAACCAACCTTCTCATTAAAGAAGTCAATGACATGTAGCATCTCTATAGGGGGAATGGAAGGGATAGGTGCCATGAATACATTGAGCAAACCTACATGCTAGATGTTTTCTTGAACATATCCAGGCACCTATCACTTTAGCCACTCCTATGCTAATGTCACATCATCAAACTTCAAGATGAGGTTATCCTCATGACATGAATGTGAGAGTGGTATAATGACATTACCTAAGGTGGAAGGTCATGTGAAGCAATAACCAAAGGTTAGCATTCTTATGAGAAATTTCAACAACCAAGAAAAGCAATAAAACACTTAAAGCTATAAAACACTAGAAACTATATGTTTACATTTTCTTTTCTTCTATAGTGTGGAGGTTTCAACTACAAGGGTCTGATCCATGCTATCAGCATCTACCCACCAACTATGCATCATGCCATGATCCTTGCACTTTTTGTATATAAGGTTAAACCTAGTGGTGTATTCATCAAAGTCCCCTCTTGACTATTGATACATAGTAGCTCTGATTTGGGGACTCTATGTGAATTCATCCAAAGCATTTTGAGCCACTACCAAGATTTGATTATTAACAATCAAGCTCTAATCATTTAACTTGTACCTATAAGAAGTTTAATTAATAAAGTTAGGTAAGGAAATTAAGCCAAAATCATAAAAGCAATACAATAATCATGTTTATCCCTATAGATGGTAAACGATTCCAAGTGGGTTCTAGAATAATGTGTGGGCTCTATGCACCACCATCAAAGTATTGTCAGTATTATACTGACTATACTCTTGCAAGGTAATGTGAACTTATGACATATTTTGGTCCCCTTGTAGTCTTAGGAAGTAGCCTATCAATAATGTACTTGGTGGTCAAGCCATATGCCCAAGGAAATAGGGTTTCCACAATGACCACAACTACATTCATGGACAAGTGTAACCACAGCATTACACTAAAGTTCCTAAGAAAGTAGGTAAGAAAATCCCTTGCCCTAGGTAGGAACCATAATGAGAGCTTTCCAAGAGGCATGTCATGTTTTGGATTATTGGTCTTGGGATGACGAATGTAGCACAAAATACCAACCAACTCCACTATGATGAGGATAGGCCTCAAGAAGACCCTACATGAAACAAAAAAAAACATTGTGACCAATTATAATTTCTTAACACATTAGGAAAACATCCTAGTCGAAGGTGAAATTAGCCCCTATAAAAAGCTCTAAGTTGTTTATCTAAATTGGCTTAAGGAATTCCATAAAAAGGCATTATTACAACCTTTCAAAGTAAAAGCATTATGACCTCTTAGAGTTACTTAGTATATTTAGACAAAACATCTAGTTGGGTGTGAAATTAGCCTATGTAAAAATATCTAAGGTGTTTATCTAAATTATCCTAAGTAATTTCATAAGAAAATAATATTACAACCTTGCATAACCTTTCATCATGACCAACTGGAATTTCTTAACAATTTTAGAAAAAACTTCCTAGGTCAGAGGTGAAATTAGCCTCTTATAAAAGCTCTTAGATGTTTATCTAAATTAGCTTAAGAAATTCCATAAAACCATTATTACCATATGTTATAACCTTCATAGCTAAAATTTCATAGCCCAAAACTATGACTTAGTCTAAATTATGCATGAATTTAGAAAAATCATCTAGATTATGCATAAATTTGAAAAAAAAAAGGTAAGCACAAGTTTAGAAAAAAGGCATCTAAATTATGCAAAGTATGCATAAATTTGGAAAAATCATCTAAACTATCCACAAATTTAGAAAAGCATGATGAAATTAGAACAAGCCATGTAGCCATAGTAAAACCTTATTTAAAATAGAAAAAGCTTTTACTCTTCTTGAAAAAACAAATTTAGGATTGATTTTACACATTCACAAGAGAAAAACATGAGTTATAAATATCAACCACTTATATTTTCAAATGGGTAATGTACTACAACCTTGATTTTTTCCTTGATTCACATAGCCATAGCAAAAAATTCATAAAAAATTCATTTGAGCTTCAAATGGAGTATTTCAAAACCATTTGAAAGCTTAAATCAAGCCCTACGTAGCCATTCTTAGAAAAAATTTAAAACCTTTGCCATTTATGTAGGGAAAATTTGTCAATTTGGATAATAATTTGAAAATAGCACAAACATCCTTACTACACATGCCTAATAAAAAATTCATAAAAAATTTATTTATCGTTCAATCAAAGTGATTCCACCTTTGTTAGATAGTTGAAGTTAAAGCCTATGCATCCATGACTATAACATAGCAAAAAACATTGTTTTTTTCTTATAAAAATTTCACAAATCTACATGAGATTGCAAAAGTGGCATAAACAACCTAACTACACAATGTTAGGAAAACAGCCATATTTTCTTCATTTCAAGGTTAAATTAAACAAGAAAAAAACCATCAGAAGGCATAAGAAAAGGGCTACAAACCCATAACTTTCTATTTTATAAATGTGAATCTGTTCTACCAAGAAAAAATATGCAACTTTACTTTCTTTTTTTAATACAACTTTGCCTACCTTGGAGTAGTGGTAGATGGGGCCTAGATAGAGATAGGCTTGGGAACCTTTGAAAAATCCTTGGAATGCTCATCCATCCTTTGCATCATAGGATTTTTTCTCTTTCTCCCTCACTACTTGGGTGTCATGGTAGGCTCAACGTTGAGGATGATGAAAACTATGAGAAGATAGGAAATCTACATTAGCTATAGGGGAGATGGGAGGCTTGCATGCTAAAAATTGGTTGTGGCTATCACAAGAATCTCTTCCAAAGCTCTCCTCCAATGCGTTGTTGCTATAGAATGATAATGATGATCAAAAATTGTAAAACTTAACATATAAAACCAATCTAAAACCTAAACGAAATCCCCAGCTACCATTTCATTGCACCATAACTATAAGTGCACTGAAGTAAAAGGGGGAAAAGTTTAGTTCACATTGGTTTTGTATGGGAAAAAAATTGACTTTTCAAATTTTTAAAATTTTGGATTGTCAGTCCCACCTTGTGCCTTCACTTTTGACTAAAACTTACATCAACACTAAGATTTTTATCAATTTTAACACTTAAGACATTATGGCAACCTTAACCCCATGCATCCACATAAGGAATACCATGCCTAGCATGGAAGCATGCCTATTATTTTATAAATTCATTAAAATTACCAATATTTTTATATTTTTGACAACCCAAACCTACATTTTCCAACCCTGGATTTCCAAAAGTGTGTAAAGCATGGGCAAGGCTAAACACCATGGATTTCCATACTGAGCTAGTAGTCCCCAACATGGAAGAAAGGGGGGTAACACTCTTGCCTCTGAATAGTCATCTAGCATAATGTTTACCCCAAAGTGGATCCCACATAACCTAGAACCCCTCTAAGCATCTCCAATAGGCTCAGAACCTCACCAAACCTAGCCAAAACTAGTTGAAATCTAGGATTTGATGTGTTCCACATTGGAGAAGGCCTCTTCGACATTGTGCCTTTGACCCTCATCATAGATAGATGGGGAAAGCAAAAAATGACCTAAATTGATGATCTAATAACCATTTCTTAATGCCTGGTGTTCCCTAGACCCTATCAAAACCCACTAGAGCTTCTAAAACACCCAAAATTGGTTAAAAATGGTACAAAAATGTCATCCCCCTCTCATCCACATTATGTCAACCACTCTTAGTGTGGAAAAAAGGGGTAAGATTGCATAAGACACTTAGAGGCCTCCAACTTATCAAATCTTGACACCCAACATTGACCGTTGACATCAACAACCTTGGAGGTTGACCTACATGGTCGATTAGTTGTCGATTTAGTCTATATTTGAATTTCTTAATTGGGAGAGACCTCTTCCATGCTGAGCCTTCCACCCTTAGCATGAAAAAAAGGGAAAATCTTGAAAACCCCTTCACAACCTTCAAAACAACAAGATCTTAATCTTAGTGATTGATGGTCAACACCAACAACCGTATGGACACTCATGCATAGCTAGATTGATCATAAAAGGATAAAAAAACTTTCCCCCTAATTTTCCATGCTGATCATGGAATCACTAATGTAAAAAAGGTGAGGAAGTCAAAATATTATCAAATAACCCTTGAAATAATCAATTTTGATATCAGATGTTAGTAATCAACACCAGCAACCTTGGAAGTTTGCATGCATGATTGAAAATGATAAAAGTTTATCAAAAAGATTTCTCTCCAATTTTCCATGCTAAGCATGGAAGCCCTAGCATGGAAAAATGTGGGGAAAGCTCAAAAACCACTCATCAACCTTCAAAATAGTAAAATTTTAACACTAGGCATTGACCATTGTCATTAACAATCTGAGGGACTTACATGCATGATCAAAAATAATGTAAAAATATAAAAATCTATTTTCCCCATTTTCCACATTGAGCATAGTATCCCAAGCCTAGAAAATAAGGGAAAGCTCAAAACCAAATTGGAAAACATATAAATTAACTAGCTTTGACTCCAAACCCAAGCCTTCAACCCTCGTAGTCCCTAAGGCTGACATGCATAGTCGATTGAAGTTAAAACTAGGCTCGATCTAAGTTTTATGATGCCTTCACATTGGGAATACCCCCCTCCATGTATCTTAGTTTAGAAATTAAGGGGGAAACCCATTTGAAGTCCATAACTACATCATAACAACATTAGCTATGCTTACATGTGCTCTAGGACCCTGCTGACATTACTTGGAGCTTTTAAACTTTAAGAAACTAATGTTAGAAGGTCAAAAATTCATTTCCCCTTGTTTTCCAAGCTGGGACCTTCATTCCCAATGTGAAAAAATTGGGGAAGATCAAAAAATTCTTAGAAATATGCAAAATGATCAATATTTAACACCACACTTTAGTCCTCAACCTTGATAGCCCTAGAGGCTAACATGCATAGTTGATTGAGGTTAAAATTGGCCTAGATCTGAGTTACATGATTCTCCCACACTAAGGATCCCTTTTTGACATTTATTGTGGTATCCCTAGCATGGAAACTTAAGTGGGATCTTTTTTAGGGCTCCTAAATACCTCAAAATAACATCAAATTACCTGTCATGCACTCTAGAACCCTTGTAGTAGCTATTGGAGCCTTGAAACTTTGTAAAACTTATCCTAGATGGTCAAAAGCCAATTTCCCCTTATTTTCCACACTGACATCTCCATCCATGTACTGACCTAAATCAGCGGTGTAAGGCTGGAAGGGAAACAAACACCGAGGGATCATTGGGCAGCCACAGTAGACCCTACCTTCGCTTGAGGGCAAGCTGGAAAAGGGAACGAAGGCAGAGTTCCTTGGATGGTTTGCACGCAAATCAACCAAGGACTTCCCCGAGCGTAAGCTACGGCTAGCACTGGGGTTATCGTAAACGGTATGTAAACGGAATGCAAACGGCAATACAAAATGTAAATAAAGTGTACTGAGTTATGAATAAAGCGTAAACAAGGTTATATTGTAAAAAGAACATAAACTGAAGTAAATAATGTAAATGAGAGGCAATAATGAAACTATATTATATTGTTTTAGAAAAATGTGCACTGGTCAAAGCGTAGTTGCACAAGTGTGAATGGCAAGTCAAATGCCTAGCCCCGGAAGGATATGATGCAACGATGTGAGAAGAACTTGAAAGCCAAAAATCGGATGTGCCGAGCGCCCAAGGATTGCAAGTTCTATCCTCCTTCGGAATCACCAATTTCTCCAATCTTTGCCTCTTCCAATCTTCTTCTCCTTCTTGCTGCTTTTGCTTTGCTTCTCTTTGCCTCTTTGTTCTTCTTGCTCCTCCCTCCAATTTGTGTGAATTGGTAGGGTATTTATAGGTTTGGGCTAGGGTTTTGGCTAGGGTTTTCTTTGACCAGGTTCAATGCATCTATGCTGGAAAGTTGTATATGAGTTGGATGTGTGTTGGAAAATTGCTTTTCTTGACCAGGTTCATTGTACTTTACAACTTATGGATCATTCTAGCCCATAAAATACAAATAATTAGAAAAACAAGCCCTTGAGTGATAAAACTTTAACAAACTTTGGAAAGATTAGCTCCAAGCGGTGGCTCCCTTGAAAATTTATATTATTTCTTTTTATTTCTTTTCCCTATTTTTTTTATTTCCTTTGGATTTCAGTATCAACCCCACCACCAACACTATTGAAGTACTCGTTTTCCTGCCTCCAACATTCATTGTGCATTTATGCATGTAAATATGATACATTGCATTGCAGGACCTGCAACAACAGAAACAGAAACTTGAACCAGTCGTCGCTTTAGCTTATCTTCTAAAACACGACCTCCTTGGCCAAAGATGTCATCTGTTGAAAGACTCGTAACCGATTTCTCTTTCTCGATGACACGGAAATGTGAAGGGCCTCGTCTCTGGGCTTATGCAACTCTGAAATCTCACACAGAATATCCCTGGCCCTATCCACCATTTTAGATTTCGGAGCATCCTCCCCATCGTTAGTCCTGCTACTACTGTCGATAACAGTCCTCACGATGTCTGCAGGTGCAGGAGATGGCGACGCAGCAGAGGAAGAGCTCTTGTTGTTGACGACGGTGGTGGTGTCAGAGGGTTTCGGACAAAAACAGTAACGTTAGAACAGAAACGCGATGCAGCAGCGAACGGTGGAGAGAAAACAGCAATGGCAGACACGGAAGCGACGTGGCAGATAGGAGAAAAGACAGAGATGCTGCAGGCACAGAAGGCAACGGCGTGAAGTGGCGATGCGGTAGTCGACGGACTGCAGAACAGCAACGTGACGGCGGCAGTGGGGGCATCAACGTGGTAAGGGCTATGGAGGAGACAGCACAGCAGCCAGGACAGAGTCAGCAACGCGGTGGGCACAGGAATGGCAGCGCGGGAGTCAGCAACGGCAGCGTAGAGCGAGGTGGCAGCAGCAACGTAGAGAATAGCGGTGGTAGGTAATGGCGACATGGCAGAAAACAACGGCGGAAGGCACAGTAGGCCACACAGGAGAAACAGCAGGAGATAGCACGGTAGAAAGCGCAGGAGTGATAGCAGAAGAAATGATGACAGAGAAGGTAGAGGCTACTGCACAACAATCTGGCCTGGGAGCAAATTCATCGACAGAGGTAGCAAAACAATGATGCGGCAGCAGCAGGGACAGAATCAGCAACACGATGGGCATAGGAATGGCAACGTAGAACAGTAACGCAGCAAGGGCCAGTAGCAACGGTAAAAAGCGGGAGACAGCGAAGGGAAAAGTAGTGACGGGGCAGGCACCGCGAGAGTTAGCGATGCGTCAGGGAGCACAGAAGTGGCACCACACAGAGTGCCGCCCTGTATTGCCGCTCCCATGGCAACTACCTCACCTGGATTGACAGCTTTACTGGGTGTTTTCACAAAAATCCCTGCAAAAATTTTCTGCACTCTCGTCATTTGGCTCATTCCTCCAACCAGGATACCTAGGATATCTTAGCAGTTGAAACTCCAGCATCTCTCAGGCAACTGATGCATGACTTCCTTGTCCTTTCAATCTGTATGAGAGACCAGCAGCAGTAGGTTCATTGATGATTCTTTTAACTTCCAAACCTGCAATTTTGTCTGCATCCTTAGTTTCCTATCGCTAATGCACCATTAAGGCATACAAATTTCCATTTAAAAATGCTAAGCTGAAATTAGTGGTGTTTCATTGGTCCCTCTTTGTTGACGTCTGGAGGAATTCACCCGAGAGGCATCGACAAAGAAGTGCAAAACACCATGAACAAACAAAGCATCAAACATTAACCATTAGCCTTTGGATGGATATTATCGCACCATTTTCAAAAGTACATGGGATTGAGGGGAATGTGGTTCAAGATGCAAGGGAATTGATTGTAACCGGGGAAGCTAGGAGGTTTAATGGAGATGATTTCTGCTGAGATTTGTGGAAGAGGAATGCTCTCTTGTGCACAAGTTATGTCATTTGGTCCTTGTCAACAGCCGTTTTTTTCGGCAGACTCGAAACCAAGAGATAGGAGGTGCGTTCTTTGGAGAAACGGGACTCTTATAGAGAATTTTCGAGGCCCGTTGTAAACAACCAAAGCCACGCAGTGATGTGCAACATGGTCTCTTTGAGACACAAGTGTAACTGTTTTTCAAGACAATTGCCTTCTCGCTTGGGGCTTGTATGAGAATGGCCAATAGTCTTTTGTTTATGATGTCAACAGGGTCTTGAAGACCTTTTCCATGCATTTTGCTCTTTGACCATTTTTTTTGTTCTTTTTTCTTTTCTTTTTTTCCTTTTTTTGCTTTCTTTTTATCTTTTTTTCGTTCTTTTTTCATTTTGGTCTTTTTGAAAGAGCTTACTTTTCATGTTGTGCTCGTGTTTGAGCACTTGCATTTTGCATCATGTACTATGTATTGTGTTTTGCATTGCAACTGCTTAGAAAGCTGTAGTATGCAACAGTGTATCAAGAGTTTTGAGGTGAGCAGAACACATCAAGGGGAATGTAATTGAATAGGCTAAGGCGAGCATGATTGGGAAATAGGGGATGCATTGGGAATCGGGAATGTACTTATGAATGGATTGATTAACCCAGTCGCATGCATCAGGAAAAATGTGATACCTTGTCGTCATGATGAAGCGCATCTATGCATGAACGCCTTAGAAGTGTCATCCTGCAAACACAACTCTAAGAAGACAAGAAAACCCAAAATGAAACAATCAGCTAAACACTTTAAACAAGGAGATGGAGTCACCACGTGCAGCTTTTAAAGCAAACATAATCATGAAAAGCATCAGTTTCATTAGGCCCCATGGGATGAATTATGCAACAAGTCTTTGTGGAACAGGAATAGCCAACTGCAGCAACAGATCTTTTCAAATTTTTTCCAAGTCATCAATGATGTCGCTAGTTTATAGTATTAGCGGACTGTTGTGGATTAGTTTCACGTCATAACCCCTTGGACTGTGCCAGTCTAGCATCGTAGTGGACGATGCATTGATAGTTTATAGTCATGGCAGACTATGAAGAGGCAAACTAGTTTATAGTCTTAGTGGACTCTGGATGCTAGTTTCATGTCATGGCAGATGGATGTAGCAGTTTAGTGTTATACCGGACAGAACTCTGTGGTATCAGTTTTAAGTTATGATCCAGGACTATTCTGTGGTATCAGTTTTAAGTCATGATCCAGGACTATTCTGTGGTATCAGTTTTAAGTCATGATC